>JAWPHD010006640.1:0-40000 GCA_037043455.1 Cyrtodaria siliqua | reverse complement strand
TTTTAGTGTCAGATTCAATAAATGTTTTTAATTCAGGAATTATTAATACACCAAGTGACATCAGTGACCACTTTGACACATATGTACATGTTAAGTTTAGTTTTTGTGCTAAACCAACATATACTAGACGGGTAAGGATTTATAAAAAGGCTGTTTTGATAAACTGAATACACTAATTCGCGAAACAGATTGGTCATTTCTTTATATCGGTTCCGTAAATGATGCTTGTCGAAATTTCACTGCAAAATTTGTAGAATTAAACAAAATGTGTATTCCCTATAAAGATGTTATTATCCGTCCAAACGACAAACCTTGGTATGATTCGGAAATACGCCGAGTTTCAAGACAACGTGATAAACAAAAAGGCAAAGCTTTGAAACATAATATTACATCAGAGTGGGCTATATATAAAAAGCTTAGAAACAAAGTCAATAATCTAAAGAAACATGCAAAAGAAAAGTTTTATAATAATATAGAAGAGGTCATTACGGAAGCCAATGTCAATGATCAGCGTCAATACTGGAAAATGTTAAAATATTTTATCAAATCTAATAAACATTCAGAAATCATTCCACCATTGAAAACCATATTACCAAATGGTCAGGTCACTTACTCTATATCCGATCAAGACAAGGCTAGCAGCATAAATGACTCTTTTATATCTATATCATCCGTTGATGATACGCATGCTTCTTTACCAAATTTTGATCCTAAAACGCAGGCAAAACTAGAATCTATTATCATAGAAGAATCAGAAATAGTTTATATTATATATTATAAAAAAACTGAATATAAACGAAGCATGCGGGGACGACGAAATAAGTCACAAGATGCTTAAAGAAACAATGTACACTATTTCAAAGCCGCTATGCATAGTTTTCAACAGGTCACTCGAAGAATGCATATTTCCAGATATTTGGAAAACAGCTGTAGTTATGGCATTTTTCAAAATATGTGACGCTAGCCTCCCTAGTAATTATAGACCAATATCGTTACTTAGCTGTGTAGAAAAAGTTATGGAAAGGATAATGTTTAAACATATTTATAACATTTTTCATAAAAAATAATCTCTTTTTCAAATACCAATCTGGCTTCCTACCAGGTCACTCCACAGTTTATCAACTTATGGATATGTATCACAACATTTGCCAAGCGTTCGATGCCAAACAGTACACTTGTAAAGTATTTAATGATACCTCAAAGGCTTTTGATCACATATGGCATCTTGGCCTTCTATTTAAGCTTAAGCAAAACGGTATTAATGGTAAGCTGTTGTCTTGGCTATCAAATTATATTTTAAGTCGTACTCAGCGAGTAAGGGTCGGTACAACATCATCTGAGACTAAATATTTGAAGGCTGGGGAACCTCAAGGATCGGTTTTGGGTCCTCTTCTTTTCTTAATCTATATAAATGATATTACTGAAAATATGCTAAGCATTACTCGCCTCTTTGCAGACGATAGCTCTCTCTCAATATCCACATCCAGTATTGATGATATAGAGAGTATTTTAAATCATGATCTACATATTATAGCTCAGTGGTCGAAACAGTGGCTTGTTCAATTTAATCCTAATAAAACTGAAGTATTATTTTTCTCCCTTAATCACACTGATCGCCGTCCACAACTATTTTTAAATGAAGTTCAACTCCCATTCGTTGATACGCACAATCATTTGGGTTTAATTCTTAGTTCAGATGGTAAATGGCACGAACACATTAACAGTATTGTAGTAGCTGCCACAACAAATATTGGCCTAATGCGTCATCTACAAATTCAAACTGAAACGCAAAACACTAAATCAAATTTACTTATCATCCCTATCCTAGAATATGCATCTATTGTATGGGATGGTTGTTCTGTTTACGATAGAGAAAGACTCGAAAAAGTTCAATATGAGGCTGCTCGCATCGTGACTGGACTAACGCGAACAATATCCATCGATAACTTACTAACTGAAATTGGATGATTATCATTATCAGATAGACGAAAAATGCAAAAACTTACTATGGTTTATAAAGTAAATAGTGGCATAATGCCATCGTATGTTATCAATCTTTTTCCTCCATTTGTTCAAGAAAACAACCCATATAACCTTAGAAATAGTAATAACTACGACACCATAGCAAGCCGAACGGAAATATTTTCCAAATCATTTATTCCATCCGCTATTACTATGTGGAACGATCTATCACCCGAAATCAGAAACTCCGAATCGCTTACTATTTTTAAACGAAAACTTCTAAGATCTGTATTCGTTAGTCCTAAAGTTCATTTTTACCTGCTTTATGGCTCACGATCACTTGCTGTTCTACATGCACGAATTCGCAATTCATGCAGCAATCTTAACAACGACCTTTATATAAATCACCTAAGATTATCACCAAGTTGCGATTGTGGGTATGAAACAGAAGATGCCGAGCATTTCATTTTTAAGTGTAATAGATTTCAAAACCAACGACATGTCCTGTTTCAATCTAATCGTCGCTTTCATCCGTTAAACTTGAACACTTTGCTTTTTGGTAGGGGACACATATCCGACGCGGAAAACGAATTGATTTTAATGCCTTTAAGACCTACATTAGTGAGACCAAACGTTTCAAAAACTAATACATTCTAACAAATCATTTTCAAATGTAAATACTGTCCTGACTCACTGTATTGGCAACTTGTGCACTACCTCATCTTCTTCCTTCATAACTTTCCTACAGCTTACTCCTTTCCTCTTCTTACTCATTTTCTCTCCAATCGTAATTATATTTCACAACAACGAACAAAACCTATATCAGCAAATATATATTTATTTGTAGTTTGTTTATAATTCTTTGTAAAAGCTAATATGTAACTATTTAGCCATGTACATTTCTGTTAACGCATTGTATTAGGGAGGACCGTAACTAATGTTAATAGAACGTGTGGCCCGACCCATTTGCTTATTTATATGGCAATAAAATATGTTTAAATCAAATCTGTAATATTTATAACGTTGTGAGAAAATATGGTTTAAAATACGCCACCTACAGTCTACGCACATGTCCGACATGAGATCGGCAGTTACCGTAAAACTTATTGGTTAAATAAAACTCGTAACTCAGCGATCCGAACTGCCTCAAAAATAATATCGGAAAGTAATAGACACCAACTTGGATACTACTTTTCGATCATGTGGTTCAATTATGAGCGAGTTTGTACGATTTGTACGCAATTAATTTCAAAATATTTTTATATTTTTGAACAATCAAATTTAAACAAAAATATGTTTAAAATCAATCCATTTCCGATTTTTGTTATGGTTTACGCGGTACTTTGCCAGGGCAAATAAACCAAACCCATTGAATCGACGTTTGTATCTTTGGAAATACCTACGAGCAGTATTTCCGATGATATACGGAAATGAGCGAATTCAGCCGTTTTTCCTCGTAATTACACAAAAGTCTCGCCTCAACCAATGAAAACAAGAGAGTTTGTATTCATCATTTTTAAGGTGCTCGACGATGTTTTGACACATTTTTTCACTCGCGATTTTTAATTTTTTAAAGATGTAAAATTAATTGTTTGATATAAAATTTAGTTGTCCGTCGGTCAGGTCACTTGGGACTATTAACTTGTCCCCAATAGAATCTGCATGGCATCGGACAAGCAGACAGCCGTAATGTCAAACCCTGACTCTAAATAATCTATATTGTGTTGATGAGCCGTTAAAAGATATCAATTAATTATCAGCCAATGAAGCAACTCCCATTCACTACCACGTGGTAAAGTGAAACAATGGCCATTCAATCAAACGAATTTGTAAACAAGTAGGACAATTAAACAATTATGGCAATTTGACGGTGTTGCTTGTTGAGCAAAGAGACTACCAACGCATGTCGTAATGAATAGGTGTGCATCTGTTTTTATTTCAAAATGCCATATTTGTTATAAAAAAAAATAATGCGAGATCAATACGGAAATGGCGTGTTATTGCTTCGACCTTGGCTAATAAATTCGATAATTATTGAAAAAATTGGCATCTCTCAAAGATTTCAAAAGGATAACTATACAGATGACAAAAAAACAATATCCAGTTAGATTAGGCATAAACTGTGCCTAATAATTTCAAACACAGTAATATGAGCCTTGTTGATTTATCTATGTGAAAATTCAAGTCTATAACGAAAGTGAAAGTAGGAAAAACTAATGCATCTTTCTTTTTTTCTGGTGCAGTCTAAAACCAAATAAAAACTAGAAAAAACGTTTTTGTTCGAACCTAATGCATTTTTTTTATCTGCCTGGGGAGTGTCCGTATTTAACTACTGCGACTAGGAGCATCATGTACGTCTAATTCCATAGGTCTACCAATATTTAATATTACCCTTAGTTGGCACCCGGTATCATCTAATTCCCTACCCCATGTTCTTCAGTGATTGTCTTATCCTCGCGTATGTCCGTCGAAAACCCCCCTCCCACCGGTGGAGGGTAAACACTGATATGTGGCATCATAATGGTAACAACCTACAGCTGTGATCCTTCCTGCTTTAAGGCATAATTGTCCCATGGAAATCATCTAAAAAATTATGACAAAAAAGTAATAGTATTCAACTTAGCACGCCGGTCTCAAACAAAAAAGCATGTGACATAGATTAATTTTGGGGCAAGTGACCTTTTGAAATTGGGCAAGTGACATTTTAGGGCAGGGCAAGTAGATTTTCAAAATATTTCCAGACCCTGTCGTGTCTGGGGAGCTGGGGAGTTGAATCAAGTAATTCCAAAACTTAAAAGAAAAAATCCTAGGGGGTGTTTTATCAGTTTTCAGAGGGGAAGGAGATAGGGAGTGGAAGGTGCTGGGGGAGGATTTTAATACAACCCGCTCCCGCACCCTGGTGTGTGATGCAGGAGGACTCCACAATTAAACTTATCCCTTATTTTTGATAAAAAAATTCTCTACGGAGGATATTTTTGGGGATTTTCCAGTGGGGAGACTGAAGGTTAGTTTTTACCTCGACTTTTTTTCTACAAGAACAATCCAGGGGGGTATTTTTGTTTGATTGTTAGGGTGTGTGGTCAAGGAAGTTTTTTTTAGATTTTTCATTGGGGCGGGGGCGGGTGGGGGGGGTTGGATTTGAGAAGAACAACTTACTAAGAGTGCGGCGGGGGAGTATACTGCAGAATGGCAGGGGGAGTATACTGCAAAATTTCCGGCGTGGGTAGTAAAAGAAACGGTTTTCATGGGGTGGTATTTTGAAGAGAAAAATCCTGGGGGTTGGGCGTAAGCTAAGGTGGAGTACGGATACAATCGCCTAAAGGACAAACATTAAATTATATATAAAACATTAAATGCAGTACATAGTAAAAACATTGAAATTAAATGGAGTGTCAGACATGTTGTTTTCAAAAAGATTTCAGAAAATTATGACAAATACCTCTTGCACTCGTGGAAAATTGGCTGTAAAACAAAACATTTGCTTTCCAAATCCCGTCGGCAACTCAAATTATTTGCACCACACTTCATCTAGACTCGATAAATGACAATAAAAGTTCAAATATTTCCGTTTTAGTAGAAGGTAGTACATTTACTGCCACACCATTTTAATATTGTTAATATCTCGTCAAATCACGCGAAGTTTCACTGACAGAAAAAATTCATTGGTAAACAAATATATACATACCTCAGTAGACAGCACATTTATGAATTAAAACATATTTTCACAGCGTCAAACAGCATATGTTCTTGAAGTTAAAGAATTGTTACAGTGGGATCTCCTCGTATGTTGGTCAGTTGTTAACGATAAGGCACATTACATCTTTGCACAACGGCCGTTGTGCAAAGATCCACGTTGAGTGGAGGAAGGCACGAACGATAACTCTGCGTCACGTGACGGGACTAGTGTGTACCATAAAATATCACTGAGATACAAAATCAGTATTATTTTAACTTTAATCTGTTTGCATATATTTTAATACAAGGTAATGCAGTTTTTAGTTTTCGTGTTTTCATTAATATGTACATTTTATTTAGATTTATCTAGCCTGGTATGTTGCTGTTGGTGAAACATACGTTTTTCTCAGAATCTGAATAAAGTATGTAGTGTTGTTTTCGTTGATTATTTGTTTTCATGTATGGTACTTTCGTAGTCCCGCCTTAATTCCGTTAAGCGACTGGAAAGCTTATATTAGCAGGATTGCATAAAGATATTTCGACAATAAAACACGTTTAAAAACATTTTTTACTGTAAAATGCGATGACCTGTTTAAAAGTACATGTTAATTGTTTTTAAATTTGCAATAGGCATACTTTTTTAGCCGAAATTAAGTTTTTATTTCATACACCAGCCAACCCCGTTTTCGCTTCTTTGAGAAGGGGTTGGATGGGTTACGGAAGTTGATACTCAGATCACGTAATGGAGTGTATAGTTCTTATACCTTTTAACGTGGACACTATGTGTATTATGACCTGTTTTAAAGATACACATGTTAATCTTGACTTTTTAAACTCTCGGTGTCCCCTTAGTGCTCTACATAACTTGCATATTGCAGACTTGTAAGATGGTCGAGCAGGTATGTGTCAATTTTCGTTTTGCGTTGAACGCTTGTTTGTGCGTAATCTTTGTTGTTTTAACACCCGAGACAAGAAGTGGCATGCAATCGACAAATCCGATCTGAAGCAATCGAAACGCCCGGGAAAGTGCAAAACTAATTTCGTCGAATTTGTTTGTTTGGTGTTTCATTTTCAGCACATTTTAGGCTATAAATGATGTTTGACCTTTGTGCTGGATGCAGACCACCCATTTATTCTTGGGTAGAACCAGTACTGTATAAATCGCGCCATCCACAAGACGACGAACAACTTTGGCGGTGTAGATGATTTTGTTAAAATGGTTTATATAACTTCAAACTACTTCACTTCTTAGTTATATAAAGTTAAAATACTTGTATATCATAGGATTGACTTTATGGCTAGCATAGCCGATACGTCTTCAACTTATTCGAGCTTATATGATTTTCACAATTGCACATTTTAAGGTAACAATGAACAGTTCCTTTACATGTTTCACTTTGATAACGTAATCTTATAATTACACATTGCAGCAGTGAACAGTTTGTTTGTGTTGTAATGCAACGCTAATGCACACGTATCCCGTACAAGTTACATGTGACCAATTGTATTTCTGTGCAAATGTGCAATTGTAGCACGTCGAGTTACAAGGCTGAATTGTAAGCAATATGTAAGGCATGCCAAGGTATTTGAACAGAGGGAAGCGAGGTCGTCCACCTTGATTTAACATGTTTGGTAGGAAGAACTGATGGTAAAAATCAGGAAGAATATGTCTGGTAATAAAACAGGATCGTGGCTTGTTTGTGTCTTCGTGACAACAATTTTTCAATATTGTTTTAATACCCGTGACTTGATCTATTATTATTTTAATTTTTTGTTTCCAGTTCCTACCCAGATATATGTAATTTACTCTCGGCAGCTAGTTTACGTTTGCGTAAAACCTTGCTTGTTCATAATTAAGACATTATTACATCGCCTGTTGTAAATGATCGGCCAATCGTTTTACTATATGAATATCCTTACCGGGATGTATAGTCAAAACGATTGACCGATAAGTATAATAATACATCTGAGTAGGTGTTTATTTATGTTATATATGTTTTATTTATTGCTGTTATTAAATGGCTTGCAGGTCAATAGAAAAGACTGTTTGAAAGGATCATGCGAAATTCGGCATAGGGGCAATGTTTGGCATTTACCTTGGGCAAATAGATTTGACTATTAATTTCTTGAATGGTGAAATAAGTTCACGAAAATCATCGTTCCACGATTTGATTTGTCTCGCATAACATTAACTGAAAACACATAGCCTGGCCTATATTTCATGTAAATAACTGGCCCCATTCGTGTTTGTTTGAGTGATCATTTTAGGCGGTATATGACGGTCGATTGTTTCGTGGCGGAAGCAAACCGCCTAAATATTCACGAGTAGAACAAGTATTGTACACTTCCCGCAATCCGTAATAATCGACACTTTCTCATGTACACGTGAATATTATTAAATAATTAATTTTATGTAAAGAATGCAATAATAGTAGTATAGGTTATTGAAGAAACACTGTTGTGCGACGTTAACACGGACTGGTGCGTAATCCCGGAAATGTTTCACGCCTGCAAACGCTCTAATGGTGCTGGCGTTTGAGGCGTATCCGGTGCTGCAGTTGATCGCTCATTGTTGATGAAAAAACGGTATAGTCTCTCGTATTTTTGCAAAAACATTCTCTTCAAAGTGTTTAATTGAAAATCGAAGCTAGCCGTTCAATCCTACTAAAAAAGGTATTTTACCACACAAAATGTCCGACCAGAAAGTCCAGTAGTTTTCTAGATATTACGTTTCGTGGTGACGGGTAATGAAGTAAAAGTGCATGCACACGTTATTTTCATTGATAAAATCCTTCTTGTCACATGTGTTGCAGTTAATGCATGGAGTTGTCAGAAATCGAATGAACTTACACAAGTGTGTGGTCTTAGTGAAATTAACACAAATGGTGCCCAGATTGCATCGGTGCTGCATTCGAGTGGCCGGTGCTACATTAGAGATATGGAATTAGGAAGGTGTTTTCTTTTTCTCTTTTTAAGCCTCTATTACGGACGATTTGAGATACTTCTCTCCTGTGGTAGTTATGTAAACTCAGTCGTTAGATTCATAGATATACTTCAAATCCTATATAAGAATCTTTATAATATAATTATTTGCGAAAATGTTCGATTTTAGCTGATATGTTTGGAAACAACAACAACAACAAATAAGAAAACGAAGAGCTAATGTCACCATCCTAGCGTCGACGTTGTCGTCTGCGTCTGGTTAACATATAATTATAGTAGCTGAAATAGTTTTGGTTAAATGTTCTTGTAATAGTAGTAATTAATTACAGGGCTTTAAGGCTAGCAATGACATTTCAGTAGTCATTAGATGGCAACTAGTGAGCGTGATGACATGCAATTGTATATGAGTATAAAAGAAACATTTATATTCAATTAATTATTTGTTGTTTGTCCAAATATAAGAGCTTATTTACATCAGATAACAGAACGCCCCCTCCCCACAACCCCTCCTCCCCTCCCCCACACACTGTGATTATGATTTCTCAATTAACGTCAGTTAATATCCCCGACAACAGCACTCCTATGACCCCTCAACCCCGCCTCCTCCTCTAATTTCTTGTAATGGTTTCCCAATTGAAGCGTCAACAGGGCTTATGCGATGGCTTTGCGTTCGTCGGTGTCGACGTCGGCATTCATTAGCAGCAGTTTCTCTGAAATCGTGAGATCACCTTTACTCAAACTCCTGATAGTGCGGGACCTACAGATAAAACAAATCGGACATTCAAGATGGCCACTGTTACTTAAAACAGTAAAGACTGTAAACACTTCTTCTCGAAATCCCCATGACAGATGTTTTCAATAAACTGATGGTCCTCTTTTAAGTTTGTTTAAACGGAACTGTGAGGTCAAATTTGGCTCCGCCGTATGGGTCACATGTTTTACATAGACATGTATAGGAAACACTTCAAACATCTTCTTTTCTGAAACCATAGCGTAGAGAGTTCTGGTATATTGCATGTATCATTAGGTTATGGGCCTTTACTAAGTTTATTCAAATGATAACAATTAACCTGATTTAATTCAGGTATGACACAAACTTATTTTTCTATAATATTATTTGACGAGAAGTCGACTACGAACACTACTACATTAGCAGGTTACTGAAATATGACATTGTTTTACTTTAGTTATTTTTCAGATACTGTATGAATTCATCGAATTTTGAAACGATTGATCCTCACGACGGTTCGTTCTTGGACGTGTCGTTGGAGGAAACCGTAAATGACCGCGAACGATTTACTTGCAATATTTGCGGTCGTTGTTATTGTTCTCAATATTTTGACTCTAAGGAAGCGTTACATGTCTATAGACAGCAGAAACATACTAACGCACTTCTAAGTCCCATAACTCCGTCACAATTTATTCAACGAGAACGTATTGACGATACGCCTTCTTAGACACGTCATACACATTCCACATGAACATCTGGCGTCATCGATAGCAAAGTGTTGACTGTAATCAAAGTTGGCTGATTTCATGATCAGGCGTTGACCGATTGCAAAAAAACTGAACATCTCAATCATAATTGGTTTTTCTTCCTTAAATTTATTTTATTTTAGAGGTGTTGCTTCTTTCATTACTTCTCATGAACAGACTCAATAAAACCGAGTCTGCTGCTTCATTCTCTTAATTGTGTTTGTTGCTCCCAAAGGATCACCTTTATCAGTATTTCTTAACATTCACACTAGCGTTGGTTTAGTGCAGTGTGGCAGCTGTAAAAAGTCTCCCGTGTTACGAATCAGTAGTGTTATTTTTACTGGTCCTTTGGGACAAGCGAGTCCAATTTAGGTGGCTTTGAAGTAGAATACCGCTTAAGCCAGTGCTAGGGGGCGTGATAGGTGTTGCTTCGTTCATTACTTCTTATGAACAGACTCAAAACCGAGTCTGCTGCTTTATTCTCTTAATTGTGTTTGTTGCTCCCAAAGGATCACCTTTATCAGTATTTTTTCACAGGCAATACTTTACACATATGTCAATCAAACGATGAACTATCAATAAATATGTGTTTAACTATAAACAACCATTTATAATCGTTGATATAAACCTTTTATTCATTTTTCTTTAGATTTCCATTTAAATATCATCTAAAAATTGTAATTTATGCTCATAAAATAGATAGAATGACGTGGAATAATGTTTTGACATTCGTCAATCTAACCATGGAATGCTGGTGAAGGAAATCCCTCAAAAATTGGTGTAAATACTGAAATGAACGAGATGACCTCCTTCAGACACAATTATTACCTGTATCGGAGTAATCGAATGTGCCCGGAGTTTTCAATTGCTGGTTGAACGGTGTGATAAATGGAAAGTGAAAAACTCCAAAACTGATTTCATTTTATTTAATTAAATACAGACAGACAGACAGACAGACAGACAGACAGACAGATAGATAGATAGACAGATAGAAATATATATATATAGATATATGATAATATACACACACGTGACATATTTTTACATTGCATATACAACAAAATAATCATTACGTTTTCCTTTGCTTCATACATATTTAAACAAAGAAATACACATATTAGAGTATGTCAATGATAAAGGTGGATGTTTCGAAATAAGATAGCTACTTATTTTTAGTCTGTTAAATTGGATGTAGAAATCCTTAATACAAGCGCAGAATAAGAATAATACTTTTGTTTAATGACAGCAACTATGCCACACATATAAACGTTCTTGGTCTAGTTGTGTAATATTTAGGAATGTATTTGTTTCTAATGTTAGAGAAAGTAGTACAGATCAAAAAAGGATTGGTACTCGTTTTCAATATCGTTAATGTTACAAATTTCTCACACTCGTTCGTTTCTCTCTATTCTCCCTCTTAAATATCCCTTGTTTCTATTTTTAAACAATGAACCGATAATCTTATTTTAGATATACCACTTCTTAATTCTTTGGAGCATACTGTTTCTAGATATGTTTCAAAATCAAAATTTTCACCACCTTATATAGCGTTCAAACTATACTACCTTCTATATCAGATCTCCATTGTTGCATAAAATTGTCTAGTAATATTTGTTTAAATCAGTATTAAAATAATAGTTTAGAACTAACACTCATGGGATTATCCCAGACATTATTAAACCGTTACTGTTTAGAATAAACCTTAAATCGTCGCGCCCTTATTACAGTTGGATAACAAATCCTTGTATATTGCTTTTAATATAATGTTCTCCATAGACAATAGTTTATACCAATACTTTATCATTTTTAAAAAAAAAAGAGTATGATAATGAACCTTTGGAAACGGCCGAGCACGACACATACGAAATATTGCAGTCTCGGTAACATATGTATTAATGTATAAGGGGTAACGAGAGAGCTCTCCGTAAATACCAGCATTACTTGTGGTAAGTTTAAAACCTAAAATAATTTTACAAAATTTTAACTGTATTCTCTCAATATCTTTTGATTTTGTAATCCCCCATATTTCACTTCCATAATTTGATATTAGCATCGATAAGCTGAAGAGATAATTTTGGTTTCAATTCATATTTTCGTATATTTACCAAGAGAATATTCATTGCTTTTAAGGCTTTTCCACAAAGACATTGTTGATTTAACGAAAAGGAGCCAGTATAATTAAGAACCACACCTAAATAATTAAATCAAACATAGTTAATATCGCCTTTTTCATGTAACGGAATCATAAAACCATTAGACCAGCTTTATGGAAAGCAACCTGTATTGAAAATAATATTAAAAATATCAGCAAATAGAAAATATTCATGGTGAAATATAAGGTTTGTTGCTGCTTAGATATGTATTTCTATTTACTTATATTGGTTTCGATTTATTATTTTGCCATGCATTTACCAAGAAATAGATTATTAACTCTCCCATATAAGAATATACGAAACAGATATTTAATTAGATGGTAAATGAAGAGTACCTACGAGACCTTTTTTCTCCCAGATTTTAACAAATTGTATTACTTTGTTTGAAACTAACCGTGTCATATTATATCTGTAATATATGTGTTTTCTAAATTATACAAATTATACTTATCATGAGCCTTGATGATGATTTAAATGTTCCAGTGCATGCGTCATATATTCATGTAAATGTGAATTTAGTGAAAAAAAGATATTGTATAGTATTGCATTGTATTTTAATATGACCCGATAATATATCACAACTAGCAGTGAAATAAATTCGCCCGAAAACGCTTTATTTTCATTTAACGCTTTTATTACCGACTCTACCTCAGATATAGTAAAGAAGATTTAAAGTGAAAATGATACGATAGCTATACATCTATTTACATTAATATATTGCCTATTGGGTAACACTTTTAAAACTACAGATTTATTTATTCGTGTTCTTTACAGATTTTGCTGTGCGACAACGTTAACAGACAACAATTGTGTTAATGATCAGTTTGACAATCAACAAAACAATTGATTTCTTTCTTCTAATATCTAAGTAGCCACGATGTCGTTAAGGCGGGGTATAACACGTGTGGGTATACCAGTGGCTTTGTTTCTAATATGGATATCACTAAACTGGTCAATATATTCCAAAATAAAAACAAAAGCAATAATTGGGAACATGGAAGTGCCAACACAACTGATAGAGAAACAACCGCAGATTATGTCATCGACAATGAAAGAGAGGATTTATGGAATAATGAACACAGTAAGGTTTCATTATGTTGTAGTTTATATCCGAGAATGTCTTGATTTGCTAAATGGTCGGCCATTTTGGTAACCAAGTATAATGAACCATTTCGTGTGTGTTTTACAAAATGTTCAAGTGTATATCAATCAAATATGTAAACGTGTGTGACACGTTCGTGATATTATCGTAAGCAATTCGAGAAAATGATACAAATGTTTAGAGTTAAACTACTGTTAGTAATATTTGTCCTTACGGGTGACTAAATGTCTCAACTATACACTATCCGATAAATATTAACGAAATCTGAAAAATAACAAGTACAACCTTATTAACATATCTTTATTTAACGTTATTTCATTGGATGAAACCCAACACGTGACGTCGTTTTCCAAACGGCAATAATGCAAAATTATAAAATGAAACCCTACAAATTCAAGTGCATCCAGATAACAATTATTATTATATAGCTGTTAGTGATTTATAAGGATTTCTGAGTGACATATATTTAGTATCAGACACAAGTGATATCGTCACTGGTGTGACGATATCACTTTGAAAGAACTACTGTTTAACCATTTTTTGTATTAGATGGTATTGTAGATTGCTATTGCTTTCAACCGGCACATTTAAACGGCTCATTTAAAAAAAAATTATTTTCAATTAAATATCCTTTAGAAATCACTAATAAGTATATAATAAATAGAATAATCAACAGTCTCAGTGTAATTCGAAAAATATGTGACTCAAACACGTAATTCGGTTAAAAAACTCGTTCTTTGAACTCGTTTATAACAGAATTATGTGTTCGCGTGACATATTTTCCGTATCACACTGAAATGGTTGATTATTCTCTTAATCACACCTGAGACATGTAAAATAATATTTATCGCAAAATTTACGACCCTGTTGCCGTCAATGACGTTAATTTGAGTTTTGTGATGAATATTATCTCACGTTAGTGCTGATTTATTATTGAATTTCTTGCCTAACATCATATAGTGTCAAAAAATGCAACAACACGTTAGCACTGATGTTAAATGTAACTACAAATACAATGTAAAACCATAGACTTTAGCATTGTGCGTGCATTTGTTTCATCAAGACTCTGATATTTGAGAGACTATAATTATGTATTCCATATACTAAAGTCATGTTATAATAAATACAATTTCTTACAGAGCATCATTTATTATATAATTTGCAGTGAAATATTGGAAATTATGATTGAAATAAAACCTTATATTTTCATTGTTTATATTTTACATGTGAAAATATAATATAGTTTCACTCAAAATAACATCATGCAACTGCTGACGTTGTTGACGTTGTTGACGTTTTTGACGTCATTGTTTTGGCGCATCATTTGTTTTCTGCATACATTTCCAGTTTGTGAGTATATAATAAATATAATATTTGTTGGTTTGTCGTGAATATAGGATTTAGTTTCATCTCGAAGTGAGACAACTCAAATATTTACACTCGTGAAAAAAAGTTTTCTCATGTCAATAAAAATAAATCCTATATTCACCCAAAACAAACAAATATCCTCTATATATTGAAAGGAAAAAGAAACGCATAATGGCTATTTGCTCTATGTTATGTATGTTTAATATGCTACCGCTAAACGAATGGTACAGGGCGACATTAGCCTGTCCTTTTGGAAAGAATGTTTAAACAGCACCGAACACACCGATGGCTACCACTTTAAAGTTTCATTATCGACAGAATGCGAATTTGAGCAAACTTAGGCTTTAAACGTTACACTCGTTTAACATTAAACATAATACTGAAATGGCTTGACTTTTTCAAGCGAATCTTCAACATTTATGAATTTCGTGTAACACAGTATACTTTGATTAAAAGGTCTACTGATATACTCTTTTTTGTCTCGCCCACGAGAGAGGGCGGTGAGACATAGCGGTCACTTTTCCGGCGGCGGCCACACTTTAAACCAACTATAACTCAACAACCGCTGCTCAGATTTTTTCTGAAACTTTGTCACATGCTTTGTTGGGTCAAGGGACATCACGTAATGCCAAAATTACCAATGTCAAGCTCATATTTTGCGTTATTTTTTCAAAACTTAACATTGGTTAGGTAACTTAACCTTGGTTAGGTAACTGAACAGAAAAGTAAATACCAAGTTCAAGGTCATATTTGGCTTATTTACACCAAATTTCACTTTCTTTAGGTACCATAACCTTGGTTAGGTAACTTAACCTCAGTTACGTTTATGTGATTGCCTCTTTTTATGTCTTGGTCATATGTTTTGTTGGCATTGATGGACATCGCTGAACAACAAAATATACCAAGGTCAAGGTCACGTTTTGCGTTATTAACCCTAAACATCAGTTTGCTTAGGAAGTTAACCTCACTTAACATTTTCTGATAATTTTAATTTATTTGTTTGATACTTAGTCATATGTACTGTTGGCATTGGCAGACATCACTGAATGACAAAAAGTACCAAGATCAAGGTAATATTTTGAGTTATTTTCCTCAAACCTAACCTTGGTTCATGTAATTGTTTCAATTTATGTCTTTGATCCTTGGTCATATGTATTGTTATACCCCCGCTAAGTGAAGTTTAGTGGGTATACTGGTTTCGCCCTGTCCATCAAGGCTGTCTGTCAGTAGACGCAACATTGTCCGCTCCATAACTCCTCTTTCCTTAAAGCAAATCTCATAAAACTTCATGCATGGACTGCCTGTGATGAGAAGATGACCACTATTGATTTGTAGGTCAGTAGGTTAAAGGTCAAGGCCACTATGACCTGAAAATTAAAAACCGTGTCGACTCCATAATTCCTGTTCTGGCTGTGGTGAGAGGAGGAATCCTGTTGATTTTAATGTTAGTTAATCAAAGGTCAAGGTCACTGGGAACCGATAATGAAAAACCTTATCCATTCCATAACTCCTCTCCCCTTGAAGTAAATCTCATCAAACTTCATTGGTCGACTGCCTGTGGTGAGGGGATAATTTCTTTTGAGTTCAGTTCAGGTCAAAGGCCAAGGTCACTGGGGCCCGATAATGAAAAACATTGTCGCAAAATAACTACTCTCCGCCTAAGTAAAATATCATAAAGCTTCATAGGTGAACTTGTTGTGGTGCCAGGATGGCTCCTATTGATTCTGAGGTCAGTAGGTCAAAGGTCCAGGTCAACGGGACTCCATCATGAAAAACGTTTTCCGTTCCAAAACTCCTGTCCCCCAGAAGCAAATATCATGAAACTTCATAGGTGAACTGCTTGTGGTGAGAGGATGAAACATGCTGATATGAGGTCAGTAAGTCAAAGGTCAAGGTCTCTAGCATCCGATAATGAAAATCCTTGTCCGCTCCATAACTCCTCTTTTCTTAAGGCAACTCTCATGAAACTTTAAAGTCGAACTGTCTGTGGTGAGAGGATGACCCATGTTAATATTGAGGTCAGTAGACCAAATGTTAAGGTTACCGGGACCAGATAATGAAAAATCGTGGCTGCTCTATAACTCCTCTGCCCCTAAAGCAAATCTCATGAAAGTTAATAAAAATGGCGCCTAATGGTTTTGATGTCAGTAGGTCAAAGATCAAGGCCACCATTACCTGATCATGTACATCTCATTCCACTCATTCTTTACTCAAACAGTAGGTCAGGGAATGGGCGGGACTAGTACTGAGGTATGTTTGTCGCCATTAAAAGGCGACAGCTTTAGTTGGCATTGGTGGACATCACTGGATGTCAAAAAATATACCAAGATCAAGGTCATATTTTTCTTTATTTCCCCCAAACTTAACCTTAGTTAGGTAATTACTTTGGTTAGGTAACTCAACCTCAGTTTACCTTATGATTGCCTGGCTTTATGTCTTTGATACTTGGTCTTATGCATTGTTGGCATTGGTGAATATTGCAGAACTACACAAAATACCAAGGTCAAGGTCATATTTTGCATTATTTTCCCAAAACTACACCCTGGTTAAACCACTTACATATAACCTCAGTTAACTTTATGATTGCCTAACCTTTTGTGTTTGATACTTGGTCTTATGTATTGTTGGCATTGGTCAATATTGCATGACTACAAACAATACCAAGGTCAAGGTCATATTTTGAATTATTTTCCCAAAAATACACCCTGGTTAAACCACTTAACCTCAGTAACAACTTCTTATGACTACTTCGCTTTTATTTGTTTGATACTTGGTCATATGTAGTGTTGTCTTTGGTGAACATCATTTTAGCTCAAATTTAATAAATATTTCATATGCGGTTTGCCGCTGTGGCGAGACACCCTCAGACCGTGGTCTTGTTTATTATATATATCGTATACTTGCCTATAAATAAGTCTTTAACATATCAATTAAAATATAGCTTTACCTAACTGGTGAAAGGAAGTCATACACACATAGACAAAATCAGCATAAAAAATGTCACGAATGAGCAGCTAACCCACGCGGAGACGTCTATGCTTGAAATGGGGCGACCGTGTTTATACATGTGCTAACATACTGAACGAAAAAAGACCAACTGAACAACGGAAATGAACGAAAACTAATCGGGAAAGCCCGACTCTTTACGTAATGCGTTTCTCTTTTCCGTAGTTAGCCGACTATCGTTTACTATATACAGTTAATAATATACTCGGGAATTTCAAGATTGATATTGACTTTTTTTACCCTTTATTTTGCCCGTGTGATAAAGCTTTATTGTCCGGTAGATTGATATGACGAGCTACGTCCGTGTCGTATCGAATATTAAAAAAAACACATATTTTTAGGATAATTTGATAAAAAATCAATCATGTTAAATATAACAACACACAAATGCATTATACTCCTCAAAATAAATTTAAGTACCTCGTTGTGATTTGTGTCATTTTTTAATTGTACCATTATTTAACGATTTACTGTCTTTTTGTAATTGTTAAGTTTAATTTTATTCTTCGACAATTGTCATGGGACCCAAAAGTAACTTTTTATATGGATAGAAAATACAAAATTTTAAATAGTAAGTAATTATTACTGTTCATTTTCGTCGTCCTAGAATTATTTTGAGGAGTATATTAGAACTATATAAACATAGTTACTTTAAAACTTATAGTTTTGAGAGACTATATATACGCCATATACTAAAAACCATGTAATATAAAAATACAATTATTAAGATGCGTCAAATGTACAACAATATTTACCCGACATAGCAATAATTTCGTCAACAGAACAACATTTACGATCAGCAAAATAAACTGCCTACTATGTACTGGATTCCTAAATTACATAAAAATCCATATAAGGATCGCTTTATTTCGAATTCTAGTGCCTGCACCACAACAAACATCTCCAAACGTTTAACTCCTTGTCTTACTGCCGTTAAAGATCACGTTAAACTATATTGTGATAAAACTTATGAAAACTCTGGGATTAATTTATTTTGGTGTGTAAAACATTTCAGGAGACGTTCTTGATAAAATGTTCAAGAAAGGTCAAGTTTCATCAATAAGCACTTATGACTTCTCTACACTATATACAACCTTACCACATCACCTTATTAAAGACAAGCTAATTTCTCTTATTCAAAAAACATTTGCTAGAGAAAATACTACATTTTTGGCATGTAATAATATAAAAGCGTTTTTTACTAACGGCAGTTTTGACAATTATACTATGTGGACTTGCTATGAAGTTTGTGAAGCACTCATCTTCCTATTAGATAACATTTTCGTCAGGTATGGAACCACCGTTTATAGACAAATTGTTGGTATCCCTATGGGTACGAATTGTGCACCACTTGTCGCAGATTTGTTCTTATTTTGCTATGAAAGGGATTACATGTTGAGTCTTTCACCAGATACCCAGGCAGATGTTATTGAAGCCTTTAATGATACCTCTCGGTATCTGGATGACATATTGAACATTGGCAACTCTTTCTTTCCAACTATGGTTAATTATATTTGTCCTAAAGAACTTCAGCTTAACAAAGCTAATATATCTGATAATAACGCTTCTTTTCTTGATTTAGATCTCTCGATTGAAAATGGTAAAATAATTAGCAAAATCTATGACAAGAGAGATGATTTTAATTTTGACATTGTTAATTATCCCCACTTGGATGGGGATGTTCCCCGAGCAACTTCTTATGGGGTATATGTGTCTCAACTTATTCGTTTTTCTAGAGCTTGAACTCGGGTTGAGGACTTTAATATTCGTAATCTTTGTATAACTAAAAAGTTACTCAATCAGGGTTACCGTTACCATAAACTTCGTAAAACCTTTGCAAAATTTTATTATCGTAACCCTGATCTTCTTTCCAAATATAAAAGTAATTTAAGGACTCTTCTGCGACAAGGACTATCACAAACTGACTTCTATGGTGATGTGATTTATAAACTTCGTAAGATTCTAGGTCATGATCACTTTCATACTATCTTTGTTAAACTTGTTAAAAAGTTTATCAAAAGAGGTTATGACCCTATCATTTTGCAACGTACTGCATGCTTGGTGGTGGACCCTTTTACAGTTCACCACTATGCTTTCCTCTTTAACTGTACGATGACCGGACAGGCCGTGGACCCTATGATGACGCCTACATAAAGCCCATTGGGACTGTGGCGTTTGATGTTTGTCCATGATCTTTCTTGTCGTGCCCTTAATGGTTTATTCTCTTACTGCTCTGGCTTTTGCAAAGTCATTGAGTACCTTCTTTGTGGCTTTCTAGGCTATTGTTTTTTTATATTATATTTACACGAGCATATTTGTGTTTTACTTATATTGCCTATTAATGCTGCCTTGTTGGTTAGAGATTAGACCATGGCGGGGACTTCTTTATTTACACTGTCCTGTTTTAATGGGATGAAGTAGGGTAAGTGTGAGGTTTGGTGCACCCTAGAACCGGTTTAAACCCCCAGTGGCCTACTTTGCCACTGACCGTTCCAAGGCGGTAGCCCTATTGTCAACCGTTTTTTTGTTTGTGATGTCGTTTGCATTTATTATTGCTTTTGCCTTCTTGTTTGTCTGTTTGCGTGTTTGTTTCTGTGTTTTGTGGTTTACTGTCCTCCTTAAATGCTACTTTCCCTGTCCGATCTTTTTATATTTCTTAAAATGATAACTATGTCTATATTCATTATTAAAATATGAGTTCACACTGTTAATTATAGCTAATTAAACATAAATTGATAGTAATATAAATATAAAACTGCCATAATACGTATTATAGAATAGACAAAAATATACAGTATATTAAATGTCCACCAAGACCTTTCAATATCCAGAATGGTCCATGCACATAAATCAACATTCACAATGTACCTTGCACATAAATCATCATTCACAATGTTCCAGGCACATAACTCACCATTCACAATGTTCCTTGCACATAAATCAACATTTACAATGGCCCTTGCAGATAAATCAACATTCAAAATGGCCCCTGCATATATAAAAAGCAAACTCGATCTTTCACGAAATGTACCCATTAAATTAGACTAAATTATAACAGATTAAATCAAATTTAAACTGGCTAACAATACGTTAATGTAATAGGGATACTTGGACTACATTTCCATATCGGTCTATTGCAAGTTTTTAACTATAGCATGGTTTGGGAGAATTTGACATATACAAATTGTTTCATTATTTGCAGAAGCCAATACAGTTCCTTCCCAACTTCAAAAATCCCTGCTGGTATGGATCAAGCGATAACGGTCCAATCAACGACAGCGAGTTACACTGTTTACCGTTCTTCTATCTCACAGGTATCTATCGTATTTGACGCCTATCTATCTAGAATATACCGTATTCCTTATAGGCTTTGCTCTTATGGATGGAGCGCATTGTCTAAAACGTTCAAAGATAACGATATATTTTAAATTCTATAAATATTATTTTGTTTACAGGCAGTTTTCAGGCAGTTTTCAGGCATCACACACATTGGAATTCAACGAAGTTTAAAACAAATATACATGCATATATTTAGAGTGAATATAGCAACAATCAGAAAGCGGACCAGGTTTCTATAGGGCCATTTTCCCTTTCTTTTATGGATAAATACTTATTAAGAAATAAAGTACGGGACACCAAAACCAAAACCAAAGTGCCAACAAGGGTACGTCATTGGAACGGTCAGTAGTAAGAAGGCCTCCAGGTTCTAGGGTGCACCAAATCTCACTATTACCCTATTATCAACATACTTAAACGGGACAGGGTAAATAAGGAAACACTCGCCCGGCTATATTTTCTTAATAATCTAGACAGTATTAATTGGTAATATAAGTAAACCGTAAAGACGATCATGTTTAGAAACAAAACGTTGACAAGTGCAGGCGGCAAAACAATAATTATATTATTAGATGCTTTATCAACAAGAACTAATACAACTTTGTTATGAAATTCTCGATTCCCGATTACAAATTCGAAAATCTAGACCAAGTAAAGATGAGTTTGCCGTGTAAAAACATAATACGGGTATCTATGATTTTAATATTTAACACTCCAAGTAGAAAGTGACTTTGGATCCGCATGTACTCCGCGACAACATTGTATACTAAAATCCTCAATAGATTCGGCGATCTGAACACAACACGCATCAAAATCAATAATTGAAGGCAATGTATTACAAATGCCGAATACGATTACCTTTAATATATACATTACCGGTGATGCTATGACCTTCCTGACCATAGCCACATTTGGACATTTTACAGTCACATTCCTTATGAGTCTATGTTTAGGTCTCAAAATATTGTATTGCTGTTGAAAACAACATTTCTAATTGTTTTGTTTTTCAGGACTTTCAGAATGTTTGAAATATTTTGGAATATAGTCATAAACACGATTATCTCGAAAAATACGCATTACGTGGTCCGAGTATTAATTTTACTACCCTATCCAACCCTTCCCCAAGAAGCGAAAACGGGGTTTGCTGGTGCATACAATATAACCCTAATTTCGGCTTAACAAGTTTGCATATTGTAAAATTAAAACATGTAATAGGTAATTTTCAACAAATTTTCAACCAATTTTCAGTAAAACATGTTTTTAAAGATGTATTATTGTCAAAATATCCTGCTAATATAAGATTTCCTATCGCTTAATGGAATTAACGCGGGACCACGTAATGCAAGTTAAATGATCGGCCTAACTGTGGAATCCATTCGCTATGCAATTGCCGTAAAGACTGCGTTTACAAATCCAGCAAATGATTGCCTTGATATTGTCACCTAAAACTTATAACATACTCACGTTTGCCTAGAATAGTCTCATCTGTGCATTGCAGATCAATATTAAACGTATTCTCGCCTCTGTATAACAGATCAATAATAAACAGATGATCACCTCCGTATAAAATGTCAATAGTAAATAGATTCTCACCTGTATAACACATCAATATTAAACAGACTTACCTCTGTATAACATGTCAATATTAAACAGATTCTCATCTCTGTATAAAAGATCAGTATTACCCAGTTTCTCACCTCTGTATAACAGATCCATATAAAACAGATTTGCTTATCTGCATTAAAGATTAGTATCACACAAATAGCTCACTTTATTTTAATCTGTTGGTAATTCTCGTTTCCGCTTGTTATAACTCCCGAATATGTCATGTTCATGTATATTTACATATATTTAGCAGACCAATGTCTTATAGCAAAACAACGTGTATGCACTAAAATTCAATGTCACAAAAGAAAGTCACATGAAGCAGTCAGCTCTATTTTTTTCTGATTATGTTTGTTTGAGCTCTTGAACATGTTAACCAATATAAAATAAAAATAAAAAATCTTGAAATTCTAGTTCTGTATGTATTAATGACACGACATGTCGCAAGTAGAAGATATGCCGAGTAACAAGTTCACGTCTGTGATAAAATCCAAAGGCACATACACGGTTCATTGATCAAAATTTTATTTCAGTTAATTTTTCTTTCCGTTTATATTTTAACTGATGGATATGTTTTTTTTATATATAGACTCTTTATTGTGTGTACAAAATTGACGTCCCTGCATAAAACTTCATGGTAATCGATGGATTTAATTTTATAATTTCCATTCCGCGATAAGATTGTACCCATAAATGAATACAGTGGTAAAGTTAGACTTCCTAAGCTTCACATGAAGATAATCATCTCGTTAAAAAATAACGTTTTTGTCCTTTTGTTTGTTATAACAAGACTTGTATATACATATTTATACATTGTATTTGCTGAGTATTGTTCACCATTTTAGGTGTCAAGAAATCTGGTACGACCGATTTGTTTGCAAGAATATCGGCACACCCGGAGTTCGCCTATGCAGGATTTAAAGAAGCCCAGTGGTTTAATAGACGACGGTTCTATGTACATATTTTTTCTGTTCCTAAATCAATAGCTACAGGTTTGTATGATTATATTTTCTGAAAGTATTTTGATTAATAACTAATGAATTTTAACTTTATTGTTCATGTAAATCAGGAAATTGCATTTGTCATTGGACTCAGATTTTAGTCTGCCCATTTGTCCCACACTAAAACTAATAGTCGTGTGTATTACAACTCTCGATTTTACCATCCTTTTAACGTTTTAATAACTCGTTTGCAGAGAATCCTAGAGTTTTGTGTCGAACAAAGAACACGTAGCTGATTATTTTAAATAGAACAATAGGGTCCAACCTATATTTTGATGAGTTTCGAGTTTGAGATTCGATATAAACCATAAGGAAATAAATTGATGCACTAATAAGATTAGGTGTAAACTAGCTTCATGTTGTTGCCAATAAGCCACTACTAAATTATTTCTCAAACTGAGTAGATGTTTTATCCCTAGTTGTAGGACTGGTTAGTAAAGGTTTACGACTATCGCGAATCAAAAATATCAAAAAATTTAAGATGAAGTAATTTTTGTACTTGATGATTTCAAATGTTTGATTATTTATTTAGACTATTAGGTAATTCCAGTTTGACATGACGACACAATTTTACTTGTTTGCTATTCATACATCTCAGAGAAACTACTTGTCCCACAAAAGATACCATTGTGGAGCTCTGTAAAGTGAAACTGGTGTTTGCTTGGGATTAAACTAATTGAAACACATCGCACAGATAAAACTATTATTTTGGCAAACAATACAGCTACAACACTAGTACTTGCTCTTACAGAATACATAATACAAAATAATTACATGGTTAATTACTTAGTTACTAGTTACAGAAATTCTAAGTTACTAACATGTATTTTCATCACGCAAACTGTTTAAAAAAACATACTTTACTAGAAAAACAATGGAAAGAACAGCTCACGTTTGCTGCGGTCAAATTACATTTGGAGGATGATTTGTCTTGGGAAGTAACTTCAGCAAAATATGTTTTCAGCCTTTATATGTATTTATATCGATCAGAAATGCAAAATACTTTCTTTTGATAATGCATTGTATTCCTAAATTAATAAGTATGAAACATAAATGTGTATATGTGTGGTTCAAGTGGTTAATTCATGGCACTTTAAGTCGTCGACCAATAGCAAGTGTGCACAACTAGCATACTAAAAACGGGAAGTCAAATTACCCCACTCACTTTTGATACATTTAGTAAATATTTATATGTATAGATTGAAAGAATCACTAATTCATATATATCAATAAACAACTTTTCTACGATGATTTGATTATTATATTATGAATTATGAATTGTTTGATAGATTATTAATAAAACTATGTACTATGCAATGTTCATGCCCTTGCCTGCATATATAAGTTCAGCAAGCATGAAAAGAGGTTACACGCATCGAGCAGGAAATGCAAGTCCTCCTCAGATTAATTGCAACATTCCTATTATTTTAATTTTCTAATATATAAATTGCACAAAAGACACAAACAGCCCAATGGATATAGATACGAGAAATATGAGTGTGTTCTTATACGTGCACCTTTAGGTGTATGCATTTTTCTATACGTAATGTGATTAAGACATGTTGAATATGTATTACACATATAATAAAGATACTAAGCAATAGTTAACTCATGCAAACGCAAACTCCAATTAGATGTCTATTTTCATGCTTTCTAATTGCAATTGATATCTATTTTAACCATATTTAACACAGTTTGAATTACACCACCCACATAAATCACAATGTGAAATTAAAATCTATTATATTTGTTTACATATGTAATACATAGACTACTGTACTAACTACTAACCATGGTAAGAAACTATTTGTTAGAAGTGGGACAGTTGTTACAATAGTACCTTCGTAACATATTCTTTGCATTTTGTTATAGTCATAACCTATTTTTGTGCATTCAGAAATAGTGCAAACTGAATGACAGTTACCTAATAAAGATCAAAAGTTTATTGCCAGTGACGGTGGTTGTTGCGATAATGACAATGACTTCAATACTGGGATCTATGTATTGCCTAAGCGTCTCCGTGGCCGAATGGTTAACGACGTTGCGTTGTAAACCTTCGCCTCTCACCGCTGCGGGTTCAAAACCCACTGGGAGCTCGACTGTTTTAATGGGATGACAGTAGGGTAAGTATGAGGTTTGGTGCACCCTAGAAGCTGAACCGGTTTAAACCCCAAGTGGCCTACTTTGCCACTGACCGTTCCAAGGCGGTAGCCCTATTGTCAACCCTTTTTGTGTTTTGTGGTTTACTGTCCTCCTTGAATGCTACTTTCCCTGTCCGATCTTTTTATATTTCTTGTAAGTGAGGAAGTGTCGATTCTTACCTATGGCGGGAGGTGTACAGTCCTGGTTCTACCCAGGAACAGTGGGTGGTCTGCCTGGTAAATAACCTAACATGTGTTGAAAATGACGTAATATAAAAACAAACTATATACTGCCCTCATTGATCTCATTATCAGTATTTACTTAAATTTTGTTGACAATAAATATACTTTTATTTTTAATTTTGTGGGTTGAAGAAATATAAAAAGATCGGACAGGGAGAGTAGCATTCAAAGAGGACAGTCTACCACAAAACACAGAAACAAACATGCAAACAAACAAACAAGAAGGCAAAAGTAATAATAAAAGCAAACGACATCACAAACACAAAATGGTTGACAATAGGGCTACCGCCTTGGAACGGTCAGTGACAAAGTAGGCCACTGGGGGGTTAAACCGGTTCTAGGGTGCACCAAACCTCACACTTAGTCTACTGTCATCAAATTAAAACAGGACAATGTAAATAAAGAAATCACCGCCATGATCTAATCTCTAACCATCAAGGCAGCATCAATATAAGTAAACCACAAACATGCTCCTGTAAATAGAATACAAAAAACAATAGCCTAGAAAGCCACAATGAAGGTACTCAATGACTTGGAAGAAGCCAGAGCAACCAGAGAATAAACCATTAAGGGCAAGACAACAAAGATCAAACATCAAACGCCACCGTCCCAATGGGCTTTAGGTATGCGTCATCATAGGGTCCACAGCCTGTCCGGCCATCGTACAGTTAAAGAGGAAAGCATAGTGGCGAAGTGTAAAATGGTCCACCACCAAGCATGCAGTACGTTGCATAATGATACGGTCATAAACTCTTTTGATAATTTTTTTAAAGTGATCATGACCAAGAATCTTACGAAGTTTATAAATCACATCATCATAGAAGTCAGATTGTGATAGTCCTTGTCGCAGAAGAGTCCTTAAATTACTTTTATTGGAAAGAAAGGGTGGTCAATGTTCAGTATGTCATCCAGATACCGAGAGGTGTCATTACAAGCTTCAAAAACATCTGCCTGGGTATCTGGTGAAAGACTCAACATGAAATCTCTTTCATAGCAAAATAAAAACAAATCTGCGACAAGTGGTGCACAGTTCGTACCCATAGGGATACCAACAATTTGTCTATAAACGGTGGTACCATACCTGACGAAAATATTATATAATTGGAAGATGAGTGCTTCACACACGTCATAGCAATTCCACATAGTATAATTGTCTAAACTGCCGTTAGTAAAAAACGCTTTAATATTATTATATGCCAAAAATGTAGTATTTTCTCTTTCGAATGTATTTTGAATAAGAATAATTAGCTTGTCTTTAATAAGGTGATGTGGTATGGTTGTATATATAGTGTAGAGAAGTCATAAGTGCTTATTGATGAAACTTGACCTTTATTGAAAATTTTATCAAGAACGTCTCCTGAATATTTTATAGACCAAAATAAATTAATCCTAGAGTTTTCATAAGTTTTACCACAATATAGTTTAACGTGATCTTTAACGGCAGTAAGACAAGAAGTTAAAAGTGTGGATATGTTCGTTGTGGTGCAGGCACTAGAATTAGAAATAAAGCGAGCAGTATACGGATTTGTATGTAATTTAGGAATCCAGTACATGGTAGGCAGTTTATTTTGCTTAACCTTCACCAGCCTTGAAAGTTGTTCACCGAGTGATATGTGCGGAAAAAATATCATCCTCAGTAGAATTACCTGGAGTATACGAATTGGTGCTGCCGAGTTCCAAATATAAAACATTGACGTAATGTAGGCGTCAAAAAATAATTACATTATTAGCTGCTTTATCTGCAGGAACTAAAACAAATTTATTACGAAATTCCTGAATTCCCAATTTTAAATTACGAAAGGAAAACCTAGGTCTCGGAGGAAGTAAAAATGGGTTAGCATTATAAAAGTTAATACGTGTATCTATAATTTTAAGAATTGACTTTTCCAAGTAGAAAGCGAGTGTGGGTCCGCATGTTCTCTACGACACCATTTTATACTAAAATATTCAATGGAGTGGGCGATCTGGGCACGACAGGCATTAAAATCAATAGTTGAAGGTAATCTATATTTAGGACCTTCCGAAAACAAATGCCAAATACGTTCATCAACAATATGAAAATGACATGACCTGCTGGAGCATAGCAAAATTGTTGATGTGTTGCATTGGAAGATGCACTTTTGAAGAAACATAACTGAATGAATTGATGTTGTTTAACGGATTATCAAAACATGTTATTAAGGTCCGCCCCAAGAGAGATGGTGCTATACGTAGGAATCCAGGAAACTGCCATAATATTAATAACATATAGATTACTTTAGTTCTTTAAATTGAAGGATAGACTCCGATACACAGGACCGTCCACGTCCCTATCAGACGTACCAAATAACACACTAACGAAACTCTATGGCGCGATCGAGGCTTGAACCTGGGTTCTCCGGATTTCAAGCCCACCATACTATCCACTGGGCCATATGTTGTATGCGTTCATGGAGGCTGTCTGCGATGCAATGCGTACATATAAAATGCTAAAGCTTGATAATATCAATGATACAGTTATATCCAAAAAGCTTGGGTTCACAAACGTCATTCTTTTCTAGCAAATGTGTGTATGTATGTATTGTTCAAAGGAGTATACTCCCTTCGCCAGTGTACCAAAAGAAGAATCTCTCAATTGCACGATGAACTGTCACGAGTTGCAACATAAGCCTTATATATGTCCATCCTATTGCTACGTTTTGATTGGTAATATCGATTAATGGCAAAGTCTTTGGGATAGGAAAAGACCTTTAATAATACTCATTTCACGTTTAAATAATTGTATTACCTAATGTAACATTAGATTATATAGTAAGTATAAAATATAACATTGGCGTTATTTAAAACAAAAGCAGAATCACGCTTACACATAAGGATCGGTACGAAAACGCTTACTAATAAGGATCGGTACCCAGGATATCGGGATAGTACAAAGTTGAGTATTTGAATACTCAGAAACTATGTCCGACATACCGGTATTACTACAATAATATGGCTTTCGTGGTAGTACTTTGTGCGAATTAAAGGTGTATATTTGTAAAACAAACAATTCAAAATGTCCTTCGTTTTTTTATTTGTATCATAGATTTGTTTACTCTTTGGCTGCAACTGGTTCGGTTATTCAGTAAACTTATGGATATATTCTGAGATGGTTTTAATTTTTGAACCTGGAACCTGCTTTCTCGGCATTTATAGCGTTATATAATTACGCTATTATTATTTATTTATTGTAAATCTAAATGTGCCCCTTATGCTGGTATTCTCTTCCAATATCAGAACATATTAATCAAATCTTTTTAATCATTTGTACATTCTTTTCTAGATTTGTTTTCATTGCAATCTTTGTGTAGATGAATTTCTTGTAAATGTTACATGTCTTTGCACTCCTGAAGAAGGCGTTAAGCCGAAAGCGCTGGAGTCTATATTTTAGCTAGTATACACGCTAGCTAAGATTTTTTAGTTTATTTTGTTGATAGCACTGTAAATGATAATTTTCCACATTCCATTTTAACAAATTAGTCTATCATTTAGTATCCTTTCTGGATCCAGTGTTTGTGAAAGGTGTTCCGTTCAATGTATGATTTTCTCTACTATATATAGATGGGGAAACACATTTATACAGTGCTACAGTTTATAAAAACCCAAGCGCGTTCGGCTTTACGCCTTCATCAGGGGTACACAAACACGAAAATAACTAATACGAAACAAAAAAACACTAAAATACACGGCAGTTTAAATAAAACTCTTTAAAAAAAAATCTTATCGTTTGGCAGTGTTGTAGAAACTGGTTACTTTGAAAAGACACTCTGGAGCCAAATGTGATACTAATAAAAAAACATATCTGGTTGAATGAGGGTAAAACTGTACCCTGACATTTAGTTATGAAGAGAGAGTAAACATGTGAAAAAGATAACACAAACCCTACCTCAAAACTTAAATCTAAAATCGATACTGCAGGATAAGGTATAAAGCAACTACAAAGCTAACAAAAACAATGAGTAAGGCTAAACAAATTAAATTAAATAAATGGAGATATTTTGATCAAGGGAAATAACAAAAGTACTAATAATAGGACATTGCTGGTTGGATGAAAGTAAAATTGTACGCTGATATTTATGATTAGTTATGAGGAGAGAGTATGTGAGTGAATAACCATACCTCTATACCTAAGACAAAGAATCGATACTGCAGGATTTGGCAAAATCAACTCCAAAGTTAATTGAATAAGGCCAAAATAATATATAAATGGAGAAAATTGGATCAAAGGAATTAATAAAAACCGGAGTATGTGTGTTAACATTTATATATGTGAAAAAGATAACACAAACTAAAACCTATAATCGATACTACAGGATACAGTATAAAGCATCTCCAAAGCTAAAAACAATGAATAAGGCTGAACAAATAAAATAAAATAAATGGAGATATTTTGATCAAGAGAAGTAACACAAGTACTAATAATGGAACATTGCTGGTAGGATGAAGTTAAAATTGTACGCTGACATTTATGTTTAGTTTTGAAGAGAGAGTGTGTGGTGAATAACCATACCTAAGACATAGAATCGATACTGCAGGATAAAGTAAATACAACTTCAAATCTAATTAGAACTTTAAATAAGGCTAAAATAATATATAGCTGGAGAAAATTGGATCAAGGGAAGTAATAAAAACCAGAGTATGTGAGTATTAATTTATATAGTCTGTAAGATGTATCTAGTCCCCGTTGTTGATTCCTACTGGATGTTTTGTGTTTAAACGTCTTATACAGTATGTTTCACGCAATTTACGTTCTGCGTCGGTCAAATTTGGATTGTGTTCTGAACTGAAGTGTTCGGCCGCTGGCGACCTAGCAAATTTACTTAATTTACAATCGGAGCGATGGAGGTTGAATCGGAGGTTCAACGCCTGCTTCTTTTCACCGACATACAGCTTTTTGCAAATCAAGCACGTCATTCAGTAGATGACGTTTGCGGATTTGCAGTTTGTGACACGTTTGATTGTGAATTTGGCACCGAGTGAAGATAATAAATAGTTTGCGGGAGACATGTATTTGAAAGTCTGACATCTCGATGTATGGCAAGGGCCTGACTGTCCTGTGGTCTGAGTATTGGAGTCGGGTGTCAACTTGACTTCTCTACACTATATACAACTTACCACATCACCTTATTAAAGACAAGCTAATTTCTCTTATTCAAAAAACATTTGCAAGAGAAAATACTACATTTTTGGCATGTAATAATATAAAAGCGTTTTTTACTAACGGCAGTTTTGACAATTATACTATGTGGACTTGCTATGAAGTTTGTGAAGCACTCATCTTCCTATTAGATACTATTTTCGTCAGGTATGGAACCTCCGTTTATAGACAAATTGTTGGTATCCCTATGGGTACGAACTGTGCACCACTTGTCGCAGATTTGTTCTTATTTTGCTATGAAAGGGATTTCATGTTGAGTCTATCACCAGATATCCAGGCAGATGTTATTGAAGCCTTTATTGATACCTCTCGGTATCTGGATGACATATTGAACATTGACAACCCTTTCTTTCCAACTATGGTTAATTATATTTATCCTAAAGAACTTCAGCTTAACAAAGCTAGCATATCTGATAATAACGCTTCTTTTCTTGATTTAGATCTCTCGATTGAAAATGGTAAAATAATTAGCAAAATCTATGACAAGAGAGATGATTTTAATTTTGACATTGTTAATTATCCTCACTTGGATGGGGATGTTCCCCGAGCAACTTCTTATGGGGTATATGTGTCTCAACTCATTTGTTTTTCTAGAGCTTGTACTCGAGTTGAGGACTTCAATATTCGTAATCTTTGTATAACTAAAAAGTTACTCGATCAGGGTTACCGTTACCATAAACTTCGTAAAACCTTTGCAAACTTTTATTATCGTAACCCTGATCTTCTTTCCAAATACAAAAGTAATTTATGGACTCTTCTGCGACAAGGACTATCACAACCTGACTTCTATGGTGATGTGATTTATAAACTTCGTAAGATTCTAGGTCATGATCACTTTCATACTATCTTTGTTAAACTTGTTAAAAAGTTTATCAAAAGAGGTTATGACCCTATCATTTTGCAACGTACTGCATGCTTGGTGATGGACCCTTTTACAGTTCGCCACTATGCTTTCCTCTTTAATTGTACGATGACCAGACAGGCTGTGGACCCTATGATGACGCCTACCTAAAGCCCATTGGGACGGTGGCGTTTGATGTTTGTCCATGATCTTTCTTGTCGTGCCCTTAATGGTTTATTCTCTTACTGCTCTGGCTTCTGCAAAGTCATTGAGTACCTTCATTGTGGCTTTCTAGGCTATTGTTTTTTTTGTATTATATTTACACGAGCATATCTGTGTTTTACTTATATTGCCTATTGACGCTGCCTTGTTGGTTAGAGATTAGATCATGGCGGGGATTTCTTTATTTACACTGTCCTGTTTTAATGGGATGACAGTATAGTAAGTGTGAGGTTTGGTGCACCCTAGAACCGGTTTAAACCCCCAGTGGCCTACTTTGCCACTGACCGTTCCAAGGCGGTAGCCCTATTGTCAACCGTTTTTGTGTTTGTGATGTCGTTTGCATTTATTATTGCTTTTGTCTGTTTGCGTGTTTGTTTCTGTGTTTTGTGGTTTACTGTCCTCCTTGAATGCTACTTTCCCTTTCCGATCTTTTTATATTTCTTTGGCCGCAACAAGGATGTCGCGAAGACTTTTAGGTCTCCTGTACGCAATAACGGGTTTTCTAGGTAGCATTTTGTTCAGACGTTCTCACATCTCTATGTGTGACCAGTGTTATTCATTCAATCTTTGGAGATCGCTGAGCCTGATACTTATATTTAGTTATCGGTGGTACATTTTCAATTTCTTTTGTTTTCTTACTTAATTTTTGATTCGGTGGTTCCACTACTCCGGCCGATAAAAGGCTCTGGGTATTGTTTAACCACTTATAGGATATGTTGTCTGCTTTTTAATTTAGTCTTTTGGCTGTTCCTTGTGATACGCAGGCTTCATAACCGCTGCTCCCAACTAAATTCCATTATGTTTATTTCGCTCTTCGGGGCATTTAATTTTATTAGATACTGGGACCATACGCCGTACGACATGGGGAAGCAATTAACTCCATGTCCACCGCCGTATGCATGCCATCTTCGGGATGGTTAAAATTGTGTACTATTGATTTTATGAATATTGAGTTCTGCTCAACACGGGGCTAGAGGGCGTGAGCGGTAGCTAGCATAGTTCACTACCGCTCTTGAACAGTCTCAATCAAACCGAGACTGCAATATTTCGTATGTGTCGTGCTCGGCCGTTTCCAAAGGTCCATTATCATACTCTTTATTAATAATCTGTTTCACATTGGAAAGGTCAGGATGGTATGTAAGCACGAAAGATAACGTTTGCTTTGAACTGTTTGTCTTCGACTGGTATTCAATGAGTTATTTTCTGTTGCGGTTCCGTGCTTTGTCTATTGCATTGACAATGCCTGTCTTGCAGTAAACTCGCCTTGTAGGTGCTCCGAAAGTTCGCTTGCCCTGATTTCGGATGTATTGGTGTTTAAACATATTCGTCTAATACGAATTGCAAGACTGAACGGTATGTTCTTGTAAGAGTGTTTAGGGTGGCAACTGTAGGGCAGAAGGTACTGGTGTGCGTCCGTGGGTTTGGAGTAGAGGTCAACACTAATTACATTGTTCTCTATATGTGAAACTGTGTCTAGGAACACGTGTTTCTCATTGGAAACCTCTGCTGTGAATTTGATTGAGGGATGGAATGCATTGACCTTGTCTATAAATGCTTGTCAAGTGTCTGGACCATGACACCATTGCATATCAACATCGTCAATGAAACGTAATCACGACAAATGTTTCAGTGGTACAGATAGGAGGAGTTATCCTTCCAGTCTGCCTATAAACACATTGGCATATGAAGGTGCCATGTTTGTCCCCATGGCGGTGCCTTGAACATGGAGGTAGTTTTTCCCATTAAGAGGGAATTGACCTATTTGAAAATTTAAGAGTTCGCATATGAACTATATTTATTTGTAAATTGGAAAATATTTGCGATTTGAATCTGAATTTTGTTTTGCCGTTATTTAAACATTTGTTTTATAATAACGTCTCAATTATGGCTATGTTTAACGTTTTCTTAAAAGTCCCGTTGTAGTCAGTTTTCAACGTTTTCGACATCTTTAGAGTGTTAGGCTAGTCACATGTAATTACTTTTTATATTAAACTATTTGTCTTGATTAGACCTTTCAATTGATATACATGTATAAATCAGTTCTTTTAAATTAAGGCGTAAAACAATATTTATATAATTTCCCTTTTCTTTCACCGATTTTTTACCGTGAAATTTTAAGAAAAAGCAAAGTTAAAGCCTTCTATCTTTTAAACGGCTTCATAAAAAACTGCACAATTTCATATGTTTTAGGGACTTTCATTTCCTATCCGAATATAAAATAAAATTTGCTAGTCATCGGAATATTTTTTTCAGTATTCTTGTTTTATTAACCATAATACCCTTACGAAGAAGGCGTCTCTGTCGACGTCGCGTCTTAAATATAATATGTGTACGACGTTGACGCAAACATTGGAAACAAACACTGGTACTCTAAATGATAATGATAAATACTGCTTCGTATTTTCTACTGCTTTTTCCGTCCGTTTTTCTTTTTCTTCTTTTCTAGAGTTTATGTGAAAACTCTAAATTTAATTTATTTTCATGCATCATGTCTTATTCGCTCGTCTCATGCATCATGTCTGATTCGCTCGAATCTCAAATTACCGCAATAACTATGGTGTATTTGGTATATCTTTAGGGTAAAACAATAAGTTCAAGTTCATTTAATAGTGTGTTTCATGTATATACAATTTCCAAGCAGCCGTCAATCATGCTGAATATCATAAGGTATATGTGTTGTTATTAAACATGTTACTGTTAACGTAACATCCTTATTTTCTTTCAAGTAACTTTAATTATAACGCACACCATTATTGGCATATATTTCAATGTAGAATATACAAAAGTAAAGTTAAAGTAATAACAAATAATTCATAACACAAACGCGAACTGTATAAACATGATTGCTACCGTTTTTCTATCAACATGGAATACTCTGGATTAAAAAAAGACATTCACCAATAGATAAAACACACACTTAAGATCATACGTAGTACAACTTTGATAAATTGACATTAATCGAAACGATGCTCATATAGTCCCATATTTCATACTTGAATTAAAATGGGTCTAAATATATCAATAAACCGTCATAAAACACCCAAAAAAGCAGCACACAACTGAAGTATTATACATCAATTCAAACAAAACACAGTTATTGTCATTATACGTTTATCATTTAATTCATCAAATACAAACTATTTTGTCCTAGCGACATTGTCGTGAAAACATACACTTCTATGACATTCCAAAACAGCCCCGAAGTAAACACGCAAACAACCGAGATTACAAACATAACAAACATAACAAGATTCAGACTTTGCTTTCCCTGTCCGATATTTTTATCCTTATTTATCAAACAGTTGATTCATTATCCCTGATGTCCGTTCACTCTCTTAACACAAGTTTATCAATATGATATACAATTGCATTGATGACCGCTTTTCTGGTTGTAACTCGCACAGCATTTCCAATTTTTTCTGACCTCAGAACATGTACTCCATTTTTGGTATCTCTCTTGTGTGCAAAAATCAAGTGACACTGTCATGTAATAAAACACGTGTTTTACCTTCATCTTCTAAAAAAGCCAAGGCCTCATCGAACGTGAACTGGGCAGTGTCGTTATTAGTATTCATACACGCTGTTGCTGACGAGATTTCTGGTATCATACATGTAGCACGTGACTGTAACTCAAAAGAACCAGACGACAATTGTTGCATCGTCCCACATGGCTGTAATGGCAGCAATTTTATATCGTTGTGCGCATTCTATGTTCTATGTCTCCTTTGAATTTAAACTGTGTTCTCCTGACTATGTTATATTTGTTGATCAGTTGTATATTTATATATATTTATTAATTCTGTAACATCTGTAATACTTATTATGAGTATACTCATATATTGGTTAGAAATACATAAACCGCATTGCTAGATAGTTTGTATATAGTCGTTTCCTGAGGTTAACACGTTTAAATTCTATTTGATGATTTGTTACACAGTTTCTTATGCTATTCGTATGTCCTAATGTTGTAGTGACAATATGCGAAAAAGTCGCTTAGTTAAGGAGTTAGCTGGGACCAGCTAGAAAATGGGCTTATTATATATCAAATGAAAGGTAATTTTGTGTACTAAACGATCCTACCAAAATTACTTGCACAAAATAGTAAACTTTTTTTTAAAATGGCGCCTGAACATCACAACCCATAAATAACAAATTTCAGCAAAATATTATCTACCGACTAAAATTATAAGTTTCAGAGAAATGATCGCTAATATTTCGTTAACAAATGTATATAAACATCTTCCTACGTACGTAAAATAATTGTGTATGCTGTATTTCATGTAAAACTAAAAATTATTTCTTAAATATAAGGAATAATACTATACTTAAAAATATTTGATTTTTTTTTTTAAAATAGGACAATTATATTTTGTTTTATACATGTTCACGTGAAATTAATTAATCAATTCATTTTAATTCAATAAGAAATGAAATGAAATAAAATATGTAAGAACAGATTTACTACAAAAGAAATAATATAAAACGTATAAACTTTCTCAAATTATGACGAAACTTTTCCTACTCCGATTTTTATATTTTAATGCTTAAACATGTATGCTACTAATCATATCAGAGTCTTTTGTTGTTGTTGTTGCTTTAAAGTTACTGTTATATTATGCGATATATTGATACTATACATGATTTCATATACCACACACATATTTTAAAATATGTTTGGTTATCCAAAATGATTTTAAACTGTATATAAAGGGAGATAATTAATCAATGGCGTTGTACTAATCTTATTAGTTTCATTCATATTCATTCTGTGTTCAGAAATACTGGCTGTCTTGATAAGGAATAATATTAATATAAAAGGTTTAAGAATAGGTTCCAAAGAACATATACTTTCGCAATATGCAGATGACACTACATTAATACTGGATGGTTCAGAAAAATCTCTAAGACACGCTCTTAAAACTTTAACATTTTATGCAAGAGTCTCCGGCCTTCATATGAACTTAGATAAAACTAAGGTTATTTGGATAGGCTGTAGAAAAAGATGTTATGTGAAAATTTGCAGAGAATATGAACTATGTTGGGAACATGACTCCTTTACTCTTTTAGGAATTAAATTCTCTGTAGACCTAGACACAATATGTACTATTAATTATAAAAGCAAAATTGAAGATATAAAGAAACTCTTGAGTAGCTGGTCAAAAAGGATCATCTCACCAATAGGTAAAATCACCGTAATAAAGAGTCTAGCCACTTCAAAAATAAATCATTTAATTTCATCAATACCTAACCCCCATCAAAGTGTAATAAATGAACTAAAATCATTATTTTTCAACTTTTTGTGGGATGGTAAAAAAGATAAAGTCAAACGTCAAGTTATATATCAAGATAAAAAGCGAGGTGGTTTAAGAATGATTGATATTGACTGCTTTTTTAAGTCTTTAAAAATCACCTGGATAAGACGTCTTTTGAAAAGCGAAAATAACTACTTAAGCATTGTTCAAGACATGAACCCATGGATAAAAGATTTTACATTATTTGGCATAGACTATATAAATAACAATTTAAAAACATTGGATAACCCTTTCTGGAAAGATGTATTTGAAAGTTATAAATATTATTTGCATAATTTTTCACCAACCTCATGGCATCAGTTTCATGGTGTTCCGTTATGGTACAACGAAGATTTAAAGGTCGGAGGCTCAACTATTTTTTTGCACCATTGGTTCTCGAAAGGCATTTTTTCATCAATGACTTGCTTGATATAAGCGGTAAATTTTTATCATTTAAAGTCTTTAAAGAAACCTATGAATTAAAAACAAATTTTCTAGAATATGAAGGTGTTGTAGCATCAATTAAAAGGCTGCTATGTTCATACAAGTTCTCACTTTTTCCTTGCAAAGGTACAAATCCTATAATCCCGTTCCATCTATCAAACATTTTAAAAGATATTAAAGGAAGCAGATCAATTTATGATGCAATTCTTATAAAAAATATAACCCCATCAGCGATAATAAAATGGAATGAAGAATTTAATAATAAATACCTAAATTGGAATAACATTTTTGCTGCAACATTTAAAATAAATCAGGATGTAAAACTCCAATGGTTCCAGTATAGGATAAACCATAGGATTCTAGGTACCAATTATTTACTAAAGAAAATGAACATTTCTCATTCTGATAAATGTACTCTTTGTAATAAAGCGGTAGAAACAATTAAACATCTATTTTATGACTGTGAGGTTTCAAAGTTATTTTGGTCAGACTTATCTACTTTAATTAACAGCACATGTACTAGCATAGTGACTAACTGGTCAGACTCAGATATTATATTAGGAAATACTAAATTTGATAATATCCTTAATAAAATTCTAATATTAGGAAAATACCATATATTCTTTCAAAAACAAAATAATTCTGCACCATCCTGCCTCAACTTTATTTACTATTTAAAATCAGTTTATAAAACTGAAAAATTCATTGCTTATACAAACTCAAAAGATATATACTTTCATAAAATATGGAACCGATATGAAAATATTGTCGTCGAACCATAACTACTATTTGCTACTATAGCAATTGCTATAAATTGCTATAAATATCATATACTACATCTACTGTTTACCCTTCCGTATTCTATTTTATTTGTCCAAATGTCAAGTTACTCAACTTTATAGATATGTGTCTTCTTTCGAGTATGAAACATGTCATCTTTTTCTGCCAAAAACCTTTTTCTAAATTTTTTCATAACTTATGGAACACGTTTATGTAACAAGAGGTATGACAAGCATTTGCAGTTTTAAAACTAGTCATTCTTCGATCGCTCATTTTAAGACGATGCTTGTTATTACCCCTTGGTAATCTACATCATGATGTAAAGTTTAGCATACAATTGTAATACAAGTAAAATATGTACATATCTCATGCCAATATGCTTTAAACCATACCGTTACATAAACATAGTCATATATTATTCAATACATTTGTAAAAACGTTGTATTTATTACTAGGTCATGAATGGGAGATAAATTTGTAATGCAAGAACTACAGATAAGCTGAGTATTTAAATATTTAACTGGCATTCGCCCTGCAAATTTTATTTTTCGAAGCTTGCTCAGACTGCCACTCTACCCTCATTCTAAATCCGATGGAACAAATACTAATTACAGACAAAAGATGGTAATAGTTCTATTATGAACAAGACAATGTCTTACAAGTTATCTCCCCTTACAAAAGATAAAAAAGAACACATTGTCTTTAAACTAAATAGAACTAACAATGAAAGGTAATTATATTTAAGATATGGTATACAACTATCAATTGATATTTAACAATCACAATGTTTTTGTAATTAAAGATCACCCACTCATGACCTCAAGAATAGATAAAAAAGAAAAAATCCCCAATTAATAACTTTTCTACACATTATATATGATTTTTTTTTCACTGTTATATTGTATATAATTGTATGCATAATATATTGTAAGGTGCACACACAGAGGGATGGTCCTCCCCGACCCTCGTGCACCTATGACGGGGAGAATAAACGGACCACCACTTTAGTGATCGAACTTAAAAAAAAAAAAAAAATCATAAGTTTCTTAATGAATATATAAATTAGTCACATTTTATTTAGCTCTACTCATTATTGTGTACAATACATACATGAACCACTCTGATTTTAATGTTGGAAAGATACTTTACTACTCCTTTTTTGCTGCGATCAAGACGGTTGTATAATTATATAAGTTTAAAAATATACTATGCACAGCCGATCACTTGCGATGTTC
>JAWPHD010006639.1:0-141674 GCA_037043455.1 Cyrtodaria siliqua | reverse complement strand
GTACCAATACCTCCCACAGCTGCCGATATTCTGAAGAAACAAAAGCATTCATGGAAATGATTCAAAATTTACTTGTTTGAAGAATGAATGCAAAACCTTGTCAAATCCACATGCTCATTCCGGGTTCTGCCTTTAATGCGGACAATTTCCGTTTCATTCCAATTTTTCTGTTTATCTAGCCATTTGGGTCTTTTTAATGACAGATTTGATTTGCTGGCTTTTCCCATGGTGGACCTTAACAAATATTAAAAAAATACACCATGACTTCAATTCTACTTGTACCTGGAAATTAACCTTTTGAAATTCCACTAATCAATACATTTTCTAAAGTTATATTTTAATTTATCGGTATATATCGGTATATTCTCTTAAATGTTGATCATCTGTATTGTAAATATTGTTTAAATTTATTAATCCTGAAATTTCAGTTACAATTGTATCCTAGTCTTTTCCAGTGTGCGCCCTATCGTTTATTATGTTATGTGTGACCCTATCATTTCCGGGTTTCCTGCATATTCTGGTTGAAAATCGAGTATTATCATGCTTGAAAGGAGGTACATGTCTTAGAATAGTTCCAGGCAACTCACGGACTAGTAAAACTAGTTTTAAATGATCGGAAAAAATGCATATATCGATTGATTTATGGCAGATATGTGCATTCTACCACAAACAATTCGGTGGTTGCCCGGGACAAACTCCGTAACGACAAATGTTTGGAAGAATCGGACTTTGTGCAGTGTGGCGGCAATAAAACGTCTCCCCGCGCTTGCAATCAGTACTGTTATTCATTCGATCTTTGGAGATCGCTGAGCCCGATACTTATAGTTAGTTATCGGTGGTACATTTTCAATTTCTTTTGTTTTCTTACTTAATTTTTATTCGGTGGTTCCACTACTCCGGCCGATAAAAGGCTCTGGGTATTGTTTAACCACTCATAGGATATGTTGTCTGCTTTTTATACGCAGGCTTCATAACCGCTGCTACCAACTAAATTCCATTATGTTTATTTCGCTCTTCGGGGCATTTCATTTTATTAGATACTGGGACCATACGCCGTACGACATGGGGAATACATTAAAGAAGGATAGCTCCATGTCCACCGCCATATGCATGCCATCTTCGGGATGGTTAAAATTTTGTGCTGTTGATTTTATGAACATTGAGTTCTGCTCAACCCGGGCTAGAGGGCGTGAGCGGTAGCTAGCATATTTCACTACCACTCATGAACAGTCTCAATCAAACCGAGACTGCAATATTTCGTATGTGTCGTGCTCGGCCGTTTCCAAAGGTCCATTATCATACTCTTTTTTCATACGTGTATTCAACTGAGTTATGCGGGGAACTTTGTTGCATGCAATTCGGTCCAGTATGAAATAAAATATAACACTTTTCTTACCTGAGTCGAGGGAAAAACAGTCTATTTTGAAGTGAACCCTATACAAAATATCACGTGACAAAAATCGGGTTCCCCACCGTGCAACTTCTTATGAGATATATTGTTTTTTGTCACGAGTAGGGTTACACAACAGTGTGTTTGCCCTTTTTTTAGCCGTCTTTTGACGACCCGTTTAATCTCCCTGTCAATATGTCGAGCAAGGGTCGGGGAGGACCATCCCTTACCACATCTTACAATATCTTTACATTTACTAATTACAATATACATATGAAATAATATTTTAGCATAATGAAATTAATACAGACAAGAAACATGTATTGTAAGGTTGAGACAGAGAACAAAAGAAAAAAAAAGAAAAAAAGCATAACAAAAAAATCTCTTTTACCTAACAGTTGATTGCTGTCCAATGACCCATCTGCTTATAAACATATTGTATAGGCAAGTATTTATTATTAATTATTGATAAAATCGATTTACAAATTGTCAGTGTCTTGCTCTAAAATTTTACCAGGAGGAGTGCACGGATAGGAGTAGATTAATCTATAATGGTTTTGTACTTGCTCCATGAATTATCAAGTCTTCATCTTCGGGAATGGTTAACATTTTGTGCTGTTGATTTTATGAATATTGAGTTCTGCTCAACCCGGGGTTAGAGGGCGTGAGCGGTTGCTAGCATATTTTACTACCACTCATGAACAGTCTCAATCAAACCGAGACTGCAATATTTCGTATGTGTCGTGCTCGGCCGTTCCCGAAGGTGCATTATCATACTCTTATTTTTCTAGTTGACTATTTTTAATTGCGATTCGTTTATGTGTTTCATTCAAATACCGTAGTCTGTAATTCATTGGGGTAAGGGAGAGCGGTGTGTTTAATCGTTTTGAGGTAAATATGTAGCGTTATATTTCTAAAATAACTTGTAACTCTACAGTTGATTGTTCTTCACTTGTGTTAAAAATAAATGCTTGTTCAGACAGATTCAGATTTATGTTTTTTGTTAAAAAGAAAATGTTTATCCGTGTTAAAAAATTCTGAGATGAAGGACAGGTCCAAAACATATGAACTATAGTCTCGTCTTGTAGTGGCAAAAACGCGTTTTCTGCTCTTTTTATATTAGGTAGATAATGCTGTGTTGAAAGAAGCTGATGGTTAATTCTTGTTTGAAACCATTGTAGTATTGTGCTAGATGTAATTTTGAAACGAGATAAATATATGTCTTTCCATTTGATTTTTGATGTTGGACTTTCATTATTTCTGTTGAAAATGAAATACACATCAGTGCAACCCTTCTTGTTTTTGATGAGTGTTTTCATTGGCAGGTACAATTGTGTTTAACAATGTTGTTCATTGTTATTTTGAATTGTAATTGTTTTCTAAAGGTTTTAATGGCAGCTAATACTCCTTCATATATTTGATGCCAGTTTTCTCTTCAAACTCAGTAAAAGAATAAAATCTACCATTTTCGCTGATTAAGTCATTTATAAAAATGATGCCTTTCCTTTATCATATTTTGTAAAAAACATGGCTTGCAGCCAATCAAAATATTGTTATTATAGAGTACTGGGTTTGACAAAAAGTCCTCAGGTGAATTGGGCAAACTAAAATGAATAAGTTTAACATATGAATTTAGCACATCTGTCCAACAATTATTTCTATTTTTTTTTATTAATGTTTCACAATAATTTTTGCAAAAAGATGATAATTTGTTAAGGTCTGTTATCTGTTCAACAAGTTGCTTCCAAGTCCCTTCGTTAGTTATGAGTCGTCTTATCCAGGTTGTTTTAAGACTGAATATAAATGCTTTAAGATTAATCATTTTGAGACCACCTTCAGTATGATACTATAACGGATTATTTTATTTTTGAAGGGCTTTCCAACAAAAAGTCATAAAATATGTTATTATTTTTTGTAATTGTGTGTTCATTTAGATTTGGAAGAGATATCAATAAATGATTTAAAAAAGGTAGTAGTAATGTTATAATAACTGTGATTTTACCAATTTGTGTTATTCGTTTCCATATCTTTACTGTATTTTGGATTTTTAATATCTTATCATTATAGTTTAATTATATTTATTAAAAATATCGGACAGGGAAAGCAGCATTCAAGGACGACAGTCAACGTCAAAACACAAAAACAAACATGGAAACAGACAAACGGGAAGGCAAAAGTAATAAAAAATGCTAACGACATCACAAACACAAAAGGGTTGACAATAGGGCTACCGCCTTGGAACGGTCAGTGGAACCAAGGCCACTGGGGGTCTAAACCGGTTCTAGGGTGCACCAAACCTCACGCTTACCCTACTGTCATCCCATTAAAACAGGACGAAATCCCCGCCATGATCTAAACTCTAACCAACAAGGCAGCATCAATAGGCAATATAAGTAAAGCAAAAATATGCTCGTGTAAATATAATACAAAGAAAACAATAGCCTAGAAAGTCACAATGAAGGTACTCAATTATTTGGCAGAAGCCATAGCAACAAGAGAATAAAACTAAGTCGACGTTGAAATGTATTCCAAGTAGCTTGAAATTATCTTTCCCCAGTTAAGTTTTCATTTTGTTTCGATTGTATCTGAACTGTAATTTTTCCTCCCTATTCATACAACTTGTGTTTTGTCAAAATTTATGTTTAGAGTATTTTAGTAGTCCTGACAGAGTTTCATTCAGAGATGTATCAGAGCCGTCCAAAAGGATATATGTATCATCTGCATATTGCGAAAGTTTAATTGCTACATTCTCTATAGTAATACCTTTAATATTGTTATTATTTCTTATTCTAATCGCCAGTATTTCAGCACACAAAATAAAAATATAAGGTGACAAGGGGTCGACCTGACGGCCGCCCCTTCCGATATTGAAAAACGATGACAGGTTTCCCCTTTGGTTAACAGCCAATTTTGCATTTTGATATAAATCCTTTATCCATGATATAACATTTTCTCCGAATTTAAAAAATGTTAATACTTTAAATATAATGGCTCATGATAGAGAATCAAAATCTTTTTCAAAATCAGTCAAGAGAATTAAACCTGACAGATTATCTTCAAAAGTTAAAACCGGATTGATCTTTATTTATCAGCTTAATAATTCTATTTGCAATAGAGCCTGAGGCAATTTTATATGTATAATTCAGGAGGGAGATTGTTCAATAGTTATTTAGATGCAGTCTCGATTTGTTTTCCTTACGTATAACGTATATATTCTATTTGAGTTATTGATAGTTCTACCTTCGTGAATCCATAATTTAAAGATCTTACTACAAAATGCTATATATGTTGCCAAAATACTTTAAAAAAATCTGCACCAAATCCATCTGACCCTGGGCTACGGTTATTTTTCAATTTTTTAAGTGTTTCTTCAAGGGATATATGACCTTCAAGATTAATTGATTCGCTGTCTGTAAGTTTAGGTATATCAAAGTCTTTCAAGTCATTCTAAGTTAATATTTTCTATTTCGTTGTCTTTGCTAGTATATAGTTGTTCATAAAATTTCTTAGTCTCATTTAAAATTTCATGTTGATCTGATATGATTACTCCATTTCGTTTTTCTCTTTTAGGAATTATCTTCGAAGAGTAATTATAAGATTCTAAATGCTAAAATATGAGGTTGGTTTTCCGTCATTCTCAAATATATTTGCTCTTGATCTAATTAGGTAGTCGTTCATTTTTTGTTTTCTTAATGTTCTTAATTCATTTTTGTATGTTTCTAAGGTTTCTAAATTATTTAAAGACAAGTTATTTTCTAAAGTTTCTATTTCAGCAATCAATTCATTTTATCTTTTATCTGTAATTGTCTTATAACTAGAATAAGATATAGATTTACCACGTAATTCCATGAGTAGTGTTTCGAGAAACAGTTGGTCATTTTTTTGAAAATTGTATTTCATTATCGGGGATATTACATATGTTCTCTATGTTATAAACTGGAACAGCATACTGTGTTTTAATGTCTTTAATTTTTTTATTTATTTTGTTTAAGTATTCAATGTCACTACGAAAAGAGTTGTTATGTTTCCAAAGGGGTTTACCATGTATAAATTGAGTTAAATTCAATTTTAGAACTATCATTGAATGACCAGATCGGTAACTGGGGTCAATGGTACTCTTTGCTATTGAAGAAAACATATTTTCAGAAACAAGGAAAAAGTCGAGTCTAGCTTGTTTTAATGGAGTGCTTCGTCTCCAGGTATACCGTTTTAAATGTGGATGTAATTCTCTAAAAGGATAAATTAGATTATAATCACATTTAATGTCTAAAACTCGTTCTCATGCCTTATTGTTATTTATGCTTTTGTAATTAGAGTAATCAAATTTTGGATCTTGAACAATGTTAAAGTCTCCACACATTATTAGAATGCTGTTTTTCAATTGTTTATATTTTAATAAAATACTGTCGGAAAATTTGGGAGAGTCAGGGCCAACTAAAGTGATGTGTGTGAATCTGTTATTGTCAACTGTTGCCTTCTTTATCGGATATGTGAGAATGCACTTTATAATATAAGTGTTTGTTGAAAAGTAGTGCAACACCTCTTGCATTCGAGGTTCCTGAACTAAAAAAACAATCATTTCCTCACTGTGTGCGAATAAAATGTTCAGTTACTGTAGAAGAGTGAACGTCCTGAAGGAAATAATTATGAAATTGCTTACTTTTTTGGTAGTTAAATACAGCAATATTTTCTGCTGCTCAAAGACCCAGACAATTAACATACAATATTGTTATACTAGTCATAAGTGTTGATAAAAAAAGATGGGGACCATAGTGAGACAGCAATCAGCAGTTGTAAAAAAGAAAAATGCAAAATTAACAAAACAATCTGCATTTTGTGGAAAATTTACCTTAAAAAAAAGAAAAGTTTGACATAAACCTAAAAATATTTTGTCATTGTAGTTTTGGTAATGATGGCAATGGGAATGGTAAACTAATAATACATATTAAGTATAATATATATTAAGTTTAATATGTATTAAGTATAATATATATTAAGTATAATATGTATTAAGTATAATATATATTAAGTAAGTACTTTTGAAGCATACAAGATAGTATATCTCAAGAAGCCAAACATGTAATATTTATAGAATAATTTTTGGAGTATATGCGATTTATACTCCATCTCGAGGGCCGAATGCCCGAGTGTGCAGTTTAAATCGCAGACGAGAAAGATATGCTATATATGTTTTTACCATAGCCATTTATCCAAGTACGCGCGTGCAAGAAGTTTTAGGGCGTTGTAGTTTTCATTAAAAATAACAGCTTGATCCAATCAAGAAATAGCATTATCACGCGGCATGAGCATGACCCATGTTTTGATTATTGCAGCCAATCGCCTTTGTATATTATTGGGCAAAATTCAATTTCAAGGAGTGCTCTTTGATAATGGTTTAGACGCAATTGTTTCAGAGGTCAACATCACTGTGGAACAGAGAAACATTAAAAATCGTCATCAGTTGTGGCAATTCTTCAAATGTATCAGAATTAATTAACCAGGTCAAGACGCGTTCGACAACGGAACAAGTTTAGAATATTCACTCCACCAACTGCTTCAGTTAAGTTGTTGAATGGAGTCTTAGTCATATGCGACGCTTGCCTTTTTAAAGATGGAGGCAAACGTTAAAAATAAGGCGTCGTAGATGACCTATTCTCTACTAAAATGGCCTAAATTACAGCAGTTGAAAGTGTGAATATTATAAACTGACGATTTCTCGTTAATTACATAAATTTGAATAAGGTAAATGAGGTCAACCCCAGTTCTTCTAGATCGCCTTCAGTCTCTTAAACCAAGCAGGAATTGCAGTATTCGATTTTGCATTTATTCCGTATCGAATCTTGAGCTTTATAAACGCGAAGCATATGTTTGATGCACTTCACCATACCACATAGTGATCGTTGTTCGTTACAATCTGCTGCATTGGCAATATCCCGCTTCATTCCTCTGAGGTTCTTATCAGTGCTTCTGTTTGATGAAATCTTTTCGCAGAGAGTTTCGAAAAATGTGACTTATTACGTAAAAATAAACTAGCTAATGATATAATTGGCTTAATTTGATGAATTGGCATGATTGGTTGTTGTCAACAGAAAACTATATGTTGTTAAGTATCCGTATATTGTCGAATTGCTGCATACACGCGTATTTGTAGTCACTTTTAGATTTATATAAAATACATCTTGGTTTAATTGATACTTAAATCATGTGGTATCTTACTTATATTAATACTGTTTGCTCACACACACGTATCATGCAATGTCTGAACGAATGAGAGTAACATTTTCCTCTTTAACGAGTGATTTGGGTGGTATTTTCTGTACAACGACCAATCTATAAAAACATTAATTAATCCATTTTAGCTTAACATTTCAGTTGAAAATGTCGACATACGTTGCTTCCTAAATAGTCAGAAAGAATGTATTTCCAAATAATATGGTGGTTTGAATAAATGGCAATGAACGCATACATTTCCATTAATTCTCGTGCAAAAAAGTCCGCTGGGGGTTTAAACCAAGGTCTAGGTTCACCAAACCTCACACTTACCAAGGCGTCAATAAAAGGCAATATAAATAAAAAACATTAATGAGCATGTATATATAATATAAAAAAAACACACAAAAGCCTAGAAAGTCTCAATGACTTGGCAGAAGCCAGAGCAACAAGGGAATAAACCATTAAGCGTACGACAAGACAAGATGAAAGACAAACATCAAACGCTACAGTCCTATAAGGATTTAGGTAGTCCTCATCATAGAGTCCACAATCTGTCCGGTAATCTCAGAGTCAAAGAGGAAAGCATAGTGGTGAACTGTAAGAACATGCACTACGTTGCAAAATGATAGGGGTCAAACCTCGATTGATAAACTATTTCACAAGTTTAATAAAGATTGTATGAAAGTGATTATGACCAAGGTTCTTACGAAGTTTGTAAATCACATCACCATAGAAGAAGAAGAACACCCTTTCTGTTGTTTTTTGTCTCTTTCATTGTATTATCAAGTCCTTGTTTGCAGTACAGTGCGGACATACGATGCCATTGCGTTCGGACTCTGTCTCATTCTTGAATTACTTTTTCAATTAAGAGAGACATCAATTACTTAAACCAAATACTAAAGAGCTAATTATGTACAGTTTTAAGTCAATTCCACAATATTATTCCATAATCTCTTTTGTTAAACCTATATACAACACACGTTATGACTTAACCTCTATACTATCTTTGACACGTTTTTGTCGTTAAGATCGAGTGGTTATTTCCCTAAAGAGAATCAAATTGCGTAAACCAAATAAGAAATAGATGTGAAGACTTCTTAGTCAATTCCACAATATTGTTCCCGAAGTCTCTTTTGTATAGAAATTCAATCTAATTAAGATGATATCAACTTATCATGGCAAGGTTTCTGTCTATAATTCAGCAGCAAAGACGCGTATCTAGATAATTACGAGGGTAAGTCTTCAACATGACGCGTATCATATGATTTTATTTAGACACTACTAGGGAAGGCATTAAACATGACATGATGTTATGGTGCTTATAGACAGATACAATGAAAAATTGCATGCCTAAAGTCAGTTGATCAAATATAAAATTGTAAATTTCCGTGTTGGTTCAAATAAATGTTTCCGCGAGTGCAATACAAGATTACAAAATGGTATAAACTTTATTGGAAATCTAGTAGATTGCTGAGAATGATTTGATCATTTACACGCAAGAAACTCGTTACATGTCTTATTACGCATTACTTCAAGTAACACATTAACGTTAATGTTATACATTCCTATTTCAGAAAAGCAACATATTGCCAGCTGCAATGTTTATAGTGAATTGTAGAAGACTGTTAAGCTCCTGATTTCAAAGCGTCGGGAAACATACAGTGTTTGGACGTTCCTTCGTCCATTCGAAAGTTCATCCGTTTGCGAGAATCCTGTGTTGTCAACCGTAATCATAATTTGTTAAGTTTTTTTATATGATATGTACATATCGAAAGAAATCTTAGCTGGAATAATGTTCAATGGTTCCAAGGCGGTAGCCCAGTTATCAAACCTTTTATGTTTGTGATGCCATATCTTGCCTTTGAAAACAGCACCAACACTCTTGCATACAACTGTTTCCTTATATACTCCATATGCCACTCATAAGTGCATACTGGGGGCATTTGTCAATGTCTCTGATATTTCTTGTTCCGTAAAATTGAAATTCACTTCGCATATTTATTTAATTTTTATTTCCAAGAAACTAATTTATCTGATTGATATACCTTTCCCTCCACGGTACAACGAAATTTTGAGTACAACTGTATCAAACATTTCGGAAACAAGGTGCACACTTTCTTCCATATGAGTATTTGTCTGATAGTATGTTCACATCAATAGTGTTGCATAGCCGTCATGTACCATATGGTTGACATTGCCTAAAATAGTTGATAATTTCGCTCGACCATATCCCATCGATTTTGGATATTTTTCAAGATGGCGGACCAATAGTCCTTAAGGCGATATGTATAGTTGAAGTATGTCATGCATTATCATAAGTGCTGATAATTGACCGTGAAAGATAACAAACTGATGAATAAATAACCTAACCTATGTTTTTAATACCAATATGACTGTAATAATGGGAGACTCTATATATATATATATATATATTTGGGTTGACAAATCATGTGCTACTTCTTAAATGTACATCAGCTAATATGTTTACGTTACATGCAATCACTTTTTTGTTGCATTAAGGAAGCACTTCATTTCTGAGTGTTTGCACAGGGAGCAGTTTTACACTATAATGCAAGTGTTGCATGTAAACTTGCATTTGCAATTTGATTTTCATTCGTGTGCAACATGCTGGCATTTGAGATACTGCATGTTCACTTAAAGAAATCAATAATTAGCTTGGCCTGTTTTTGTTATTAAATAGATAGTCTGGTTCTGATAACCACCTTCTATTTTTACCTTTGTATATCAACAATATGTTAACTTTTCTGATGGCAAAGCTTCAGGTTGAAATTATGCAGTGAGCATTTTGAGCGCAGTTTTGGTGTATGTTGTGTAGTTATACGTCTAGCTATCTCGATGGAAATTATGAAACTGAAATGTTATTTTTTTTTGTTTTTGTCCAGACCCGTTTTTGGACAATACTTTCAAAAGCAGCGCACGCACATACTATAGTATTGTGCTATTGTATTGTGCTATTTACCATGTGTTTGAACCTAAATGAAGCTGTCCATTTTAAACTTAATACGTTTTGTTTTCAAGCAAGCAAGTATCCTGATCTATTGTTAAAATAAAAATGTTATTTATGAATTATTCTGCGAGAAGGATTGTCAAAACCTGACTTCTATGGGTGGTGGTGGTGGTGGTGGTGTGTGGGTGTGGGTGGGGGGTGGGGGTGGGGGTTGTGGGGGGGGGGAGATTGTGGTGATTTACAAACTTCATAAGTTCCATGGTCAGAATCACTTCCACTTTTCATAAGTATTTATTGGAATTGTTAAAAAGTTTATAAAAAAGGTTATGCCCCAATTATTTTGAAACACGCTGTATATTTAGTTTGACCCATTTACAGTTCGCCACTATGCTTTCATCTTTGATTGTCCGATGACCAGACAGAGTGTGGACCCTATGAAGACGTCTACCTTAATCCTCAAAGGACGCTATGAGGAGTGAGATTCAGAGGTGAACCTTGCTTAAACCACCAGCCGCCTTTTTTGGCACTGACCGTTCCACTGCGGTAGCCCTGTTTTCATGATGTGTTTTCGATGTCACAATCCTTGTTTCTTATTAACATTGTAATTGTTGTTTGTTTTTGTTTGCCTTTGCTCTGTAAATGCTTCATTTTCTGTTCGACATTTTATACCTACTTTCGTGATATTCTTTAAGAACATAAGAAAGCCCATAACACATACATGATTTCTTAACAATTTAATAACAACATTGATATTGTATTTAATAAGAATGTAAACGTTTGTTTAAATAAATTAATATATAAAAACGGTCAAAGAAAGCAAAACGACCACTGAAATACACACGTTTTACTCCGGGATGGGATTCCCCACATTGGCTTCATGAAGATGTGTTTCTTTTGGTCACGAAACCGTTTAATAAATCATCACTGCGTTCAATACAAATGGTATTTTAAAGTATTTTGTAGACCACCGATGTTCACCACTAGTAAAGCGTGTGACCGATAGATGGCAACACTGCATTGTTTACAAATGGCCGCACAATAGCCTTGTTAATGTTTTCAAAGATTTTTGATGAACTGTTTATTAAAAATGGTATGTTTGTTTCTGATTGTTTCCCGACTGCACAGGTGTCGATTATGGTTATTTTCCAAAAAAAATAACAAAATAACGAATTGAAGCGTATCGGTTCTTTTTTCAGTAAATGGTTTCTCTTTGCAAAATCGGTTATATTGATGTATTTCGTTTACAACTTTTACATTTTAACGCCAATAACGATTTGTGAAAGTGATATGTGTACTGTCTTCGCCAATCTTTCTGTTGTGTATTGTCTTTTGCATTGTATCGTTAGTTGGCTCTTTGTTTGGTACAGTACAGTGCCATTGCGTTTGGTAGCTGTGATTTCTATAGGACACTTTTTCTCATTAGTTTTATTACTAAAGAATATAAAAAGATTGGACGGGGAAAGTAGCATTCAAGGAGGACAGTCAAGCACAAAACACAGAAACAAACACGCAAACAGACAAACAAGAAGGCAAAAGTAATAATAAATGCAAACGACATCACAAACACAAAAGGGTTGACAATAGGGCTACCGCATTGGAACGGTCAGTGGCAAGGTAGGCCACTGGGGATTTAAACTGGTTCTAGGGTGCACCAAACCTCACACTTACCCCTGTAAAGATGAACAAATTAGGTTCAGTCATACCTGAGTTTCTTCCATACGCATCTGAGTTTCTGTATGTAGGCATCTATAACATTGATTTAAACACAATACAGGAACTAAGACACAAGTGATAGGATAGATATATTTTGCCTCATACTTGCTCAAAACCCTTTTCCCAGGTTTTCTATTGAAATAACATGGCTTAAAGGAAAAGTTCGAGCAAATCTTAAAAAAGTACACTGACGGTTTAACCCTTCCTTATAATGTTTTGCATCAGTGTAACATTAAGTAAAATTTGCTTTTTAAATAAATGAAAAAAGAGGTCGGATTTTCCCCATCATTTACATAGTCGTTTCCCTGAGATTTTGCTGTCGGAATAATTTCTTTCATACATGTGCATTTCCCTAAAGAATACATATTTAAAATACGGTTTGCCCGATTTATGGAAATCTATGTAGTAAATCAAATAACTGGGACAGTTGGTTCTCTCATTAATGATTTGTTGGCACTTTGGGATTTGGCCAGAACCCTTGTAATTGGAATTTAAGGCGTGATAATCATACATTTGGTGTGGTTAAAGTAGCTATACTGCCAACAACAGCCAAATCTAAACCTACTGACGACAAGGTATATATATATATATATATAACTTACATATTTTGAGAATCCAAACTGTATAGAAACAATATAATATCAATTAATTATAAATTAATTAATTAATAATAAGGCTTTAACCAGCCAGGCTAAATCTAAAGACTTGAGCGTCGAATTAAGAGTTACGAACTCATAATTAATTTTACGCATATTCAATCACGAATATTTTAAGAACCCTTAATTAATCTTTACCTTTAATTGGCACACATACATTATTATATGACATGAACACCTGGATAGAGTTTTGATAAACGGGTTTGTAGTGCAGTTGTGTCGTTATTTGGCGGGCTGGTATCTTTAATACTAATATGTTCAAGTATGTCATACTAAACTTTGAGGGATTGACTTTAGTTCTATGAACATGTCATTTAGAGAAAAATGTAACCTCTTTTTACATTGGGAATGGGACTACAAGCGTTTACACAAAGGAATAAATGGTCATTCTGTTCTTGGCAATAACAATTGCATAATAACAATATACTCAAAGACTTGGTATCAGACAATTTATCATACTAACTGCCTCTTTTGGGAGAGGGGTCTCATTGTTAATGAATCTCTTTTGAAACTCACTGACCGTCTTTTGCGGGAAATAATGCACATGCTAAACGCAAAAAAATTGTTGTTGAATGTAGTTTTCTCCTGGATGTCCGTGCGTTGACCAATCAGCATCAATATTATATTATGGGAGTCCTTGTCCTGAAGTTAATTTGCAAACAAGTAGATATTAAAATCTAACAGGAGAAATATAGCATTCAAGGAAACCAAAACCACGCATCGAAATTAACAACAATTACAATGATAAATAAAAGAGAATTTATATAATGCCGCAAACATAAAAAAGGGTGACAAAAGGGCTATCGCCTTGGTTTAACCATATTTATTTTACATCTATTGCGTAACAAGTATTTGCACGTTTGTTTCCTGGGTAGAACCAGAACTAAGCAATGTGGATTAATTATCCTGCTCAAGGTTTACTAACTTGGCAACAAGAGGATAAACCATTCAGGGCAAGACAATAATGGAGTTGAAAATTAAAAACAAAATCAGCCGTTAACGTCCTACCATGAATTGGGTATACGTCATCATATGGTCCACACGTCATGTCTCCCCAGACGCTCGCTGTGCTCCCTACTAAGTGAATCAGACGAGCGTCTGGATGACGGAACGATCTTTGACTGTCGTTTGTTGGAGTCATATATAAATTCCATTAGTTCACGTGTATGTTTAGCGCAGTGTTAGGTGATATATTCAATTACATTTGGAAGAAATAAATATGCTTCACTGAATTATATTACACTAGTAGTATTTCATAGCTATATTTTATATAAACTAATTACCTCGTTTGTTCCATAACCAAATTCGATCCTGTCACGCCATAATAATCAAACTTTAATTTGGAAAACAATTTTAATGATTTTTTTTCGATATATTCATGATTTACGTCTTTACACTAATTAAGTTAAGCGTCGTCAGATTCGTTATTTATATATCATTGTGCATGATAACCGTCATTAAATAAAAACATTATTTAATAATGGATTAACCATTAAAACATTCATTGAGGAAACATCACTGCTCAACGCCAATCCTTTACAGAAAATAATAAAATAGAAATTAAAAAATATCCAACTACTTCGTCCTGATATTTTTTCTCAATTCGTCAGCAAAGTAAGCATATTCAAAACATGGCATCGTTACCATTTGTATCGTTTTTGCAACTGGGTCAGAACTGTTACTGCATTTCATCTTATATGCAACGTAAACTTATATTAATCAATTTAATTGTGGGACTTGTTACAGGAAAAAAACGGATTTAATGGGTTTGTGTCTCACAATTTAGGATTATTACATGTAGTATTGATGTTACTATGAGGAATTACGCACGCCATAGTAAATATAACATGTCTACATTTCAGATGCACCTCTTGTCGCAGATTTGGTTTTTGTCTTGGTATGACATAGATTTCGTGTTGAGAATTTCATCAGATAGTCAGACAGACTTTGCCTTTAATAACACCACTCGGTATCTGGAGGATATATTAAACGTTGACAACATGTTCTACTTTGGTAAATAATATATAATTTTATATAGTAACATAACTTCAACTAAACACAGATACTAGTTCTAATACTGTCGATTAGTTTCGTGATTTGTAATACTCAGTTGAAAATGATGAAATAATAAGCAAAATCTATGAAAAGATAGATGAATTTAATTTCGATATTTGTCGTGACCTTAATTGTTTATTCTCTTGTTTCTCTGGCTTCTGCCAAGTCACTGAGAACTTGCATTGTGGCCTTCTAGGCTTGTGTTGCTATATTCATATATACACGATCATATTTGAGTTATGTGATTTATAAACTTCGTAAGATTCTTGGTCATGATCACTTTCATACTATCGTTGTTAAACTTGTTAAACAGTTTATCAACAGAGGTTATGACCCTATCATTTTGCAACGTACTGCATGCTTGGTGGTGGACCCTTTTACAGTTCGCCACTATGCTTTCCTCTTTAATTGTACGATGACCGGACAGGCTGTAGACCCTATGATGACGCCTACCTAAAGCCCATTGGGACGGTGGCGTTTGATGTTTGTCTATGATCTTTCTTGTCGTGCCCTTAATGGTTTATTCTCTTGTTGCTCTGGCTTCTGCCAAGTCATTGAGTAACTTCATTGTGGCTTTCTAGGATATTGTTTGTTTGTATTATATTTACACGAGCATATTTGTTTTTTACTTATATTGCCTATTGATGCTGCCTTGTTGGTTAGAGATTTAATCATGGCGGGGATTTCTTTATTTACACTGTCCTGTTTTAATGGGATGACAGTAGGGTAAGTGTGAGGTTTGGTGCACCTTAGAACCGGTTTAGACCCCCCCAGTGGCCTACTTCTGTGTTTTGCGGTTGACTGTCCTTCTTGAATGCTACTTTCCCTGTTCGATCTTTTTATATTTCTTTACATCACCCATTAATGCTGCCCAGTTTGTTAGAGGATATAGCCTGACGGGGATTTCGATATGTACACTGTCCCGTTTTAATGGGATGACATTAAGGTACAAATGAGGTTTGGTGTACTCTAGAATTTGGTTTAAATCACAACGCCATTTTTTTGCCACTGCCCATTCCAAGGCGGTAACCCTATTATCAACCATTTTATGTTTGTGATGTCATATGCATTACCTTCTATTATTTATCCGTGAAATTTGTTTTTGTTTTGATGCGTGTTTTTGGTCGACTGTGGTCCTTGAAAGCTACATTTCCTGTTTGACTTTTATGTCTACTTTCTGCAAACTCTCTTCAGAATACCAAACTTTCTGCAAACAATCTTCAGTATACCAAATGCGTGTTTTTTATACTGAGTTTTAATAACGGTTGTTTAGATCTATTTTATTGACAATTTATTCAAATGCTGCGAAATTAACTGAAGTTATTGCTTGAGGCAAATTGAAGTAAATTGAATTACACTTCCTGTTAAGACTCGTATTGCTATTATAGACTGCCCACCATGATTTGGGTAGACGTCATCATATGGTCCAAACGTCATGTCTTCCCCAGACGCTCGCTGTGCTCCCTACTAAGTGAATCAGACAAGCTTCTGGATGACGGAACGATCTTTGACTGTCGTTTGTTGGAGTTATATATAAATTGCATTAGTTCACTTGTATGTTTAGCGCAGTGTTAGGTGATATATTTAATTATATTTGGTAGAAATAAATATGCTTCACTGTATTATATTACACTAGTAGTATTTTATAGCTATATTTTATATAAACTAATTACCTCGTTTGTTCCATAACCAAATTCGATCCTGTCACGCCATAACAATCAAATTTGAATTTGGAAAACAATTTTAATGATTTTTTCTCGATATATTTATGATTTACGTCTTTACACTAATTAAATAAAGCATCTTCAGATTCGTTATTTATATATCATTGTGCATGATAACCGTCATCAAATAAAAACATTATTAAATAATGAATTAACCATTAAACGATTTATTGAGGAAACATCACTGCTCAAGGCCAATCCTTTAAAGAAAATAATAAAATAGAAATTAAAAAATATCCAACTAATTCGTCCTGATGTTTTTTCTCAATTCGTCAGCAAAGTAAGCATATTCAATATGCAACGAACAACACTGTGTTAGTATAGTATAATTATGATAATACGACAAAGGCAAAACAAAACATGGCATCGTTACCATTTGTATCGTTTTTGCAACTGGGTCAGAACTGTTACTGCATTCCATCTTATATGCAACGTAAACTTGAAGTAATATAAACAAATAAATTATATGTAATCAATTTAATTGTGGGACTTGTTAGAGGAAAAAAACGGATTTTTTTAATGGGTTTGTGTCTCACAATTTAGGAGAAGTACATGTAGTATTGATGTTACTATGAGGAATTACACAAGCCATAGTAAATATAACATGTCTACATTTCAGATGGAACTGACTGTGCACCTCTTGTCGCAGATTTGTCTTGCTATGACATAGATTTCGTGCTTAGAATATCATGAGATAGTCAGACAGACTTTGATTTTGATAACACCTCTCGGTATGTGGAGGATATATTAAACGTTGACAACATTTTCTACTTTGGTAAATAATATATATATAGTAACATAACTTCAACTAAACACAGATACTAGTTCTAATACTGTGGATTAGGTTCGTGATTTGTAATACTCAAGTGAAAATGAAGAAATAATAAGCAAAATCTATGAAAAGATAGATGAATTTAATTTCGATATCGTTTATTATTGTCGTCACGACAATAATAAACAATATCGAAATTAAATTCATCTATCTATCTTAATTGTTTATTCTCTTGTTTCTCTGGCTTCTGCCAAGTCACTGAGAACTTGCATTGTGACCTTCTAGGCTTGTGTTGCTATATTCATATATACACGATCATATTTGACTTATACTCATATCGCCTATTAATGCTGCCCAGTTTGTTAGAGGATATAGCCTGGCGGGGATTTCGATATGTACACTGTCCCGTTTTAATGGGATGACATTAAGGTACAAATGAGGTTTGGTGTACTCTAGAACCTAGTTTAAATACCAACGTCATTTGTTTTACCACTGCCAATTCCAAGGCGATAGCCCTGTTATCAACCATTTTATGTCATATGCATTGTCACAGGATGACCCTAGTGGTTGGGGCTAACTTAGGAAAGAATCAATGACGGTGAATGCATTTACATAAGTTTAATGCAACTTTTAAAATATGTTAAATATATATACAATTATCTAAAAAAACAAGCGAATACACAGATGAACTATGAAAAGAATGTTCTCATGAACGTTTAAGACATTCTTAGTAGTGTAATAAATACTGAATGTATACGACACTAAAGTGTTGTTAAAGTTATAACAAGGTTGATCTATGATCTAGCAAGATAACTGTGATTCGCGAGAGCTCATGAAGATGATGATGCACGAAGCCAATGGGTGATTGTCATCAAATGCCTTCTATAAGGGTTGATGACGCGATATGTAAGATGATTAACCTCCACTGAGGTTGTGGGTGATGTTCCTCCAGTGAGGACTGATAACAGGTCGCTACTAAAACTTGGACATGCTGCGCAGGTACGGGGACCGTCTCCACCGTTCTTTAACGTTAATCGTGGAAGCTTACCTCCACTCGGAAGGCTTACATCCACACCTGGATGGTTAATATCCAACCCTGGATGGCTTAGGCACATATTGCCTGTGAATTTCGCCGTCCAACTTCTGCTCCAAACAAAGCAACTATCAACCAATCCCCGCAAGAACTAGAAGACAATGGGTTTTATAGCAAACATTACGCCCAAACAATTATTTCCCCCGTTCAGTCCGTGACATACGTGGTTAAATTCGCAGTATTAAAATCTACACGAGAGGCCCCTTACACAATTTTGCCGTTTACGGAAGATATACCTATACGTTTACATGCATTAGTACAAAACTCAACTTATGCCACGGCCTCTCTGGCGGCCACTTAAAATGTGCACGCTTTTACGTGTTACATGAATATATCATGGATATTGTGAATTTGTTTCAACAATAGATTAGGGTGTAACTAACAGCTTGCAAGAGCTATGTACGACCAATACGCTCTACCCGTGACATTTTGTAATATGCATTACCTTTTAATTATTTATCCGTGAAATTGGTTTTTGTTTTGATGCGTGTTTTTGGTCGACTGTGGTCCTTGGAAGCTACATCTCCTGTTCGACTTCATATCTACTTTCTGCAAACTCTCTTCAGTATACCAAACGCGTGTTTTTTCTCCCGAGTTTTAATAACGGTTGTTTAGATCTATTTTATTGACAATTTATTCAAATGCTGCGAAAGTAACTGAAGTTATTGCTTGGGGCAAATTGAAGTAAATTGAATTACACTTCCTGTTAAGACTCGTATTGCTATTATATACTGCAATTCGTCTGATATAAACAGTACACGGGGTGACGTATATCTGGTATTGAAACAAATTTATTTCTATTTAATATATATTGTTTGAACTCCCGCTTTACTGAATTGACATGAAACGAGTTTAGCTAAGGAAATTTGTAATATAGTCTATTCTTAAAATGAGAAAAATGGTCCTAAAAAGCTAAAGGTTCAGCTATGAACGTATCGTTTCATTTTACATTCCACCGTAGAAGCTGGAGCTCTTTGAGGTTTTGTTCGAGAAGTTATACATATTAATTAATATCGAGCTTTAATGTTATGCAACACATTTGTTTTGTGATGGCGGTTTAGTGTTACAGACCTGCATGCACCGCTGACAGCAACACAGGCATAACATGTGACATTTACTATTATAAAACTTAAAACAGGAAATGTAGCATTAAAGGACCACAGTTACCCACAAACTCTCACAGAAACAAACAACTACAAAGATGAAAAAAGGCAAGATATGACATTACAAACGTAAAAATGGTTGACATTAGGGCTACCGCCTTGGAACGGTCAGTGGCCAAAACAATAACGCCGATGGGATTTAAACTTGCCGGTTCTTCAAGCTATTTAGACCAAAGTCTTTTTTTAAAAAATAACATGTATCTAAGTGTTTAATTATGGGTATAATTGCAGCTATTATAAATGTCTGATATATCAAACAAGTCAATAAAATAAATTCGTTGTTTTTGACTGTTTTCTAATTGTTGTTTGAGTGGCGGGTGAATACAATATGGAAACTTCTTTACCGATATTAATAGAACAGCCAAATTCTCAAATTCTCGAAAATAATTCTTCGTACAGTTCAGTCAAGAATGAAAATAATTCAAAGCGAATACAGAAATAAAGTAAATTGTCATTAGTATGGATAGTTCGGAAAAAAACCTGGCCAAGGGTGAACGAATTATCAAAATCTGATAATAAAGAAAGAAGATCTGCTCATTTCAAGGTTCTTTTTAAACGCATATGATTGCCGCCATTTTCAGAATTATGGCATCACCGTTCTTAGTTATATATTACATGATTTCATTAAGAAAGGATGGTTCGTGTGCTCCCGATGGATAAATGGACTATATTATGGTCAATATATTTCACCTAAACATCAAGCCGCTGGCCATGGAATGGTTTGAAAATACCACATTGAAGGTTCCATGTTCACCGTCTTATTCATACCAGCTTCAGGATGGCTCACGATTTCGTACTGTTGACAAGCAAACTGAGACAGCAATATTTTGTGTATGTATCGTGTTCGTTGTTTTCATATTTCTCATTTCATACTTTTTTTTGAGTAAAATATTTCGAATATATAGGGCATACTGTTTGTCATATCCGTATTCCATCTGATGGTGTGTTCACATCAATAGTGTTGGATTACTGTTATTAACTATATGATCGACATTGCTCGTGCCTAAAATATTCATTTGGTTGAAAATTTCACTTCATCATACTCCATACATTTGTATCTTTGTTGTTTTATTCATTCACATATATGCTCAGAAATGACATATAATGGATTAAAATATGATATTCCATAGTGTGGTAATATGTTGGTTTGTTATGTAACAGTTGAATGCCGGAACTACTTTTTATTTGCTAAAACAACTGTTTATAGATTATAAGAAATAACATTTTATAGAATGCAACAATTAGTGTTAAACATATTGCATTATATAGTCTAACTAAGAAACTGAGTCATACCTTATTCCAAAGTAATGACCAGTTAGAATGTTGAGCCGATGACGATGTTTTCTGCAGACAAGTAATAGAGTATAGTCTCACTGACTTGGTTAAGTTAAACATCGTGATCGGCGTAGCCCATCGAAGTGTTTAAATTAACAACGAGATAAAACCATACTCTATTTGTTTTGTAGCATGTCCATTTCAGCTCACTGCCATACTCTAACTTCCAATAACTGGTAGTTGTAGCACACCATTTATTCTGACAGGTGTTATGTTAATTAAACGATCTACACCTGTGCTATTACAAAGGGAATTGTGTCAGTGACGATGCTACAATTGTATTATAAGGAATGCACTATATATATATGTTTTGTCGTAAGAAATATTTTATTTCATCTCGAAGTGAAAGCAGTCTTAAATATTGTTCTCGTGCAAAATACCCATACACATACTAATGTTTCTCACTTCTAAATGAAATAAAATCTGTAATTTATTCCAAAACAAAAATATGCTCAAGTGTCTATGTTTCATTAAACAATTGCAAATAATGACTGTCAGCATAAAAGCCTGCAGTTCGTGCATAGAGGAATTTGAACAACGAAAAACACGCATGGATTAATTTCCGGTAGTTGCATTAACTAGAGGTTGCTAGAGCGAAGACTTGTTGTTGTACGATAGGATTGTGCATTTCATATTGACATGCGAGTGTACAATAGCAACTCCTCGTTTTCTCATTGTTCTTTTGAGTAATTGTAGTTTAGCACGTCGTGTTGATGTCAGTGAAATAAACGTGAGTTATAATTCGTTTCTTTAAACTTTCAAATGTTTCAGATGTAGTAATGTAAATATACTATAGCTGTATATAAAAGAGAGTATAATAATGGACCTTTGGAAACGGCCGAGCACGACACATACGCAATATTGCAGTCTCGGTATAGGGCTAGTGGGTGTGTAGGTACATGGGAACGGTTTTATGAGTGGTTTTCTACCAAAGTCAAGCTTGTGAAACATGGCGGTAAACCCGTATATAAGGAGAGAACCCTATAACTGTAATCCCTTGTTCGTTATAACAACATCGACATAAACACATTCCTGCCATTTTCATTGAAAAATAGTTCGCTAAACAGGGGATTCAAAGTCGAGATCTCCGGATTGCCAATACCTACAAAACAATACATAACAATTAGGCCACAGAGGCGAATGAAATACTATTTCCCATTTTAAATGTATATTCGTTAAATAATGGACTCTGGGTTACATCTCAATGTTATTTAAAAAAAATACATACACATTATATTTTCAGCGTATTATTCTCATGTTGGAATTTGTAATATATATTGTCTGAAGCGCGTTTCGATGGTCTTTGGTATACTTATGCACTTATAAACGCATTGTATCACATACAGCAAATGAGCAAAGGATAACGTCTACAATGCTAACAGTATATAAAAATAACTCTGTTGATCAAATGATTGGATTAGTCCAATGTTAAAGCGTAGTGACTGATAATCCGAAAGTCATGGGTTCGAAATTCACAAGGCTATACTATTTTTCAGTAAATGTGTGTGCATCTGTGATGTTTTTTTTGTTTTTGTTTTTTTTGGCCAACCTTCTAAAGCCCTTTTATCTCTCCTTTCTTTCGATTTCTCTCACTCCGTCTTCCGCCAGCTCTACTTTTGTCCCTCCTACTGGATGGTGATCTGTTTTGACCTACTTTCTGCTGGAGCCTCGCTGTATATTCCGTTTTTACGACGACTCTCGCTGTTCACCCGCAGTTCACCTGATGTTTCTCTTTTTTCCTTTGGATTGCACTGTTTCTGGGACATTGCTTATATCTCATGTTATTATCTATTGCTGTGAAACAGCCTCCCCATAGTACTCTATGTTACTCCATTCAAGCTACTATGCCACTACTAGGCTACTGGCCATTTCATACTTTACTGGCCATTTCATACTTTAGACGCGCCATACGAATAACCAACGAATTTCTGTCTACAGCTTCCCTATCGCACAGCGCTCTACCACTGGGCTATAGAGGCCTCATTGCATGTGTGATGTTGCTTTATCGATCGCTGATAAAGAAATAAAAAATGTTCGAAATAAAACTGCCTTATATACGGGTTTCCACCCATGTTTCAGTAGCTTGGACTTGGTAGTAAATCAAGCTTTATACCGCTCCCAGTTCATTTAGGTATACACCTACTAGTCTTATATACAGCTATTGCAGCTTTAAACTAACCAACACCGCGTTTCACACTATGCAAAACGTAATTTAAAGTATATGGATGTCAGCTCGCGATTATGGTTGTAATCTATTGCGAGATAACTCGGAAAAATAAGGTAGAATATTCCATATAAACAGTTTAGAAGAAATGAACCTGTTCCCGTCATTTCTTACAAAACAAAAAACAACCCCAATGCATTTAATTCAGAGAACACATACTAACAGGTTACTGAGAGAACGCTTTTCCAAGTCAATTAAATTCTTAAAAGACAAAACAAATTACTTGAGCCACATGAGCGCCATCAAACGTGACAGCAAGCTAGAGGAACGATGCCTATCTTGATAAGTTGCTACATTCGACCAATTAGCAGAAAGAAATTGCTCACTAGCTGCTGTTATTGTAGCAATATAGAACGAATGTTTAAGTAGACAACACAACAGGAGGGTATCGATAATAAGGAATGCGAGAGTTATTGCTCGCAATGCTGAGTTTTAACCATAGTCTCGCAATCTCGATTAATGTAACATTGCAGATAGACTAGATCGATTTTTTTTTATCTTTGTTTCAAATGTAATCAAACGAAAAATGTCTTCATTTGAGTTTTTATGTTTTTAGATGTGTGCATTATTATACTTGACCACATGCCATTTTCAACACATGTAAGGTTATATATGATGGTCGATGTTTTGTGGTGCAGTTATTGAGTAATATGAAACAGAAAAACTGTTCGAGATTATCGGCCGACACACCAGCACTACAAAATGTAGGTCACGTAAGCTGTACAATAGGTCATTTTATATGCATTTTGCATGAGAGCAATTAACAAAACAATCACCAAAGGAAATAAGAATCAAACAAGCTGTTTGAACATTAGAGCAGCAACGCTTGTTTTAAATTAATTCTAACAAACATGGCTGAAACTCGAATCTCGCGTTTAGCTTGCATTTATACTGCCCATAAATGATTATAATTATGATGACATATCTGTAAAGTACAACAATGAGATATAAGGTCATATAGAAACCACAGCGTCCGAACGCAATGGCATCGCAGATCCGCACTGTACTGCAAACAAGGACTTGATAATACAATGAAAGAGACAAAAAAACAAAACAGAAAGGGTGGTGAAGAGAGGGTTACCGACTTGGAACGGTCAGTAGGCAATAAGGCCCACTGGTTAGCTTGAATCGATTTTATATGCGCACAATCCTCGCTATTATCCTGTCTTCAACGCCCAAATAGACAAGACAGTGTAAACAAAACTACACAATGATATTTAAATCACAATATTAAATAAACCCAAAATTAGATATCAAAGTGCCATAATAATTAAACAATACTTATTAAATTTATTTAGCAATGCGATTAAAATAAACGGTCATAACAACTGTTTGGACTTCAATGTTCGAAGTTCGTGCTATGTGTGAGTTCTGCAACAGTTTTAATTGCAAGTCGCTGAAAACATGCATAATAGGTATGTAGAAAAAACTAACCTCATGCCGCAAGTTTTAAACAAATTCACTTTACCTTGTATTCATGTAAAGTAACTATAATGTTTGAATGCACTATTATTGTCGCACAAAATACAAGTGTTGCAAAGTCTGTGCAGTGTTACTGAGAATATAACCTAGCGGGGATATCTTTATTTACACTGTCCGTTTTATTCGGATGATAACAGGGTGAGAGTGAGGTTTAATGCACCCTAGAACCTGGTTTAAACCATCAAACCTCATTTTCCCACTGCCCGATACAATGCGGTAGCCCTATTGTCATCCCGTTTATGTTTTTAATGTCATATCTTGCCTTTTACTCATCTTTCTAGTTGGACCATGCTACATTTCCTGTTCGACATTTACCTCTTATGAACAGACTCAATACAACTGTGTTTGCTATCTTTCTTTATTGTTTTTGTTTGTTGGTTTCAAACTCTCTCATTTGAAGTATTTATTTTCACTCTCTCATCCTGCAAGCATGTTTCACGTGTCATTCATGAAGCTTATCTTAATTAGAGTCAAGGCATGAAATGAATCGCATTCCAAGCTATTAACATACATTTCTCGCTTTCCGTGTTGCTTGGTACGTGCCTTTCATCAATAATTGCTGTCATCATATCTGTTTGCATATTTCCAAATGAAAAGAAACTTCGTTTAGATTGGACTAGCACATATAACAATACAATAAGTGTTGACATACGCGATCAATGTAAAGTGTTTCCTGTAACATTATGATATATATTTAGCTTTGTTTAACAGTACATACTAAAGTCGAACAGGAAAAGCTTCATTCACAGAACGCAGGCCAAAATCTGGCATTCAAAACAAACAATAAATGTATTATAAATGGTTGCAATGTATCACAAACATTCAATAAGTTGACGACAGGGGTGCCGTTTTGGAACGATCAGTGGCAAAATTGTGCCTAATGGCTTAAACCCGGTTTTAGAGTGCACCAAGCCTCACTCTGGTGCTATTGTCATCCTAATTAAACGGTACAGTGTAAATAAGGAAATCCCCTTCAGGCTATACATTTTACAAATACGCAGCATCAATAGGCAATATAATATACACACAAAGATGGTCATCTCTATATCACGACAAGACAATATTAATGACACATAGTAAACGTTACCTTCATTTTCAGGATTTATGTTGACGTCATAATAGGGTCCACAGTCTATAGGCTCATCGCACAATCACGGGAAAATTGTAAATGGGTCAACCATTATACATGCAATGCACTGACAAATGTAGTTTCCGAACAAAAACTGGCTATGCTCAATATGCACCATTATATATATGTAGTATATAGACCAGTTCCCTGAGAAAATTTGGCATAAGAATGGCTGGTGATAGTATAACATATCACGGAAACTTCTCTTTAATTGCCGCAAAACTTCTTTTATTTTAAATTGTGGTGTTTAAACTCTGTAGTTTATGTATGATACTAATAGCATTGCAAATGATCAATACTTTCTAAATGAGGTTGTTGCATATGTCACAAATTTTAAATGATGTCTCTCTAAAACCAGGAAAATTATAGCTGATAGCATCTAAATTGTCTGTGTTATGAAGTACAATAGTTGCCTCTAACTTATCTGTTTCTGTATAAATTGCGATTGTAAACATCCTTGTCACCTATATCAGTTATCCTTATAAATTATGTATAGCTTGACGTGATTGGATTGGACTGTCATTTGTGTATGTTCTAACTTCTGATCATTTTAATTCTAATATAATTTTTTTGCAAGTGTAATTCTGGCCGATAATGAGAAGGCTATATTTGAGATAAGATGACTGTGTACTGTGAAAGCTATGTTTGACTTTCTATATCCATTTTTAAATTTGCTTTTTATTATAAATTAACTATGTTTGAGAGGCATAGCATCACACGCTTGTATATGGCTCCGCTGTGTTTTAGATCCCGACATTTTTGCCATTAATCAATTATATTGCTGTGAGAAATGGAAAGTATTCTCTATCTCTGTAGAAAAATGCAGTGTTCTAAATTTTACAAATATGTTCATGCATTTAAGAAACACAAACATAAATCTCATATTTTGAGACAATTTAACATCCTAAAAGCTTCGTTAAAACTCCAGCGGAATTTTGCCGCTGTCTGTTCTAATGTGATACCCCCATTGTTAACTCCGTGCGTTGACCAATCAGCATCAATACCATGTTTAGGTTAGTCGTCTTTCTAGCTTTTGTAACGTTGAACTTCATATTCATGCATGCCTTCTACGGCCGCTCTTACGTGACGTAGATTAGGTCTTCTGGGCGAAAGAACGATATTTGACTGTCGCTTGTTGGAGTTGTTAATACACTGTATTAGTTTATCTGTATTTCTTATGTTCTTACGGATAGCTGGAGATGTACAGTACTGGTTCTACCCAGGAAAATTGGATGGTCTGCCTCCAACACAAAAAGAAAATCGACCGTCATGCATAACCAACCTTACGTTGAAAATGACGTAAAGCACCATAAAAACAAACTATTTTCAGTGTTATTATTCTGGAAGACATTACTATACGTGTCTGTAACTTTGTCTAATATTATAATAGAAGTATCTTAAATTTTATATTGTTTTCGATTGCCTATTTAGTTCGTTTGCCATGACCATATTGGATATTGCTAGGCCGGAATAATCACATTTAATTGAAAAAAAGAAGCATCGGGAACTTTCCCTGAGAACTTTACCATGAACCTATTTTAATGTTTGTCATTGATATGCTCCTGATTTAGTCTTTATACTAATTAAGTAACGATTCTTCTGATTGATATTGATACACAACTTTGCTACCAGTCACTAAATAAAAACCGTCGATCCATTGAGGACAAAACACCTAGTAACATCATTACTTTCAAGAAAAGAATGAAATAGGAGAAATCCTTCGTCCTGAATTGTTTCACAAAATTCTTCAGCGACGTAATCATATTCAATATGCAAAGAAAGATGCTGCATTTGTATATACTTAAAGCAAAAAGAAACGCAACTCGGGAATTTTCGCTATATATTGTATGTACAATATGCTGTTGTTAATCGAATGGTACATGGCTACGTAAGATCATTCCTTTCGAAAAAAAGACTAAAACAACTCGTAACATAGTTATTAGTATTCCTGCAAAGTTTCATTATTGACAGAGTACGCGTTTGGCTCAAGCATGTGAGCAAACTTAGGATTCAAAATTTTGCAAACTCTTTACGTTAAATACAGTACTGCACTGCTCAAATTTTCAAAGAGGAACTTCAACATTTATGAATTTCTTGTTACAACGTGTACTGTGATTAAAACGTCTACAACATCACAGTTGTGTCCTTTCTCTAACTAACTGCAACTTTTTTTTGCAAAACATCATGGGATTTCCTTGGTCGCGTTTCTTTTTTCCTTTCAGTACAGTATAGTATAGTAACACAAAGTCTAAAGGGGAACACTGTCATCACATGCATGGCTTTTGTAACTGCGTAATAACTGTTAATGCTTTTCATCTTGAACATGTTGATTGCAAGGTAAACTTGGAGAAATGTAAAAAAACAACACATATACATTTATTTAATTATTTATTTGTGCGACTTCTTTATGAAAACAATTGTTTGACTGTCCTTGTGTTCCTATATTTAATTCGTCGGATGTCAATTATATTGAAGACTAACACATGACTGACACCATAATAACAAACAAGTTGATCGAGTCAGATTGTCATGAGGAAATATCCCATACAATGATAAGTGAAATATACAAATATAATGTTATACGAGTTAATAAAAAGCCAATGTGTTCAGCAAATTTATAAAAAAAAAACACACACTGGGAATTCAACAAGGAAGGGGATATATCTCATTTATTACTACTTGAATTATCTCTATCAGTGTAATAAAAATTCACACTTTTAGTGAATATAACATGTCTAAATGAGGAATGGCACATTCTGCCATCTCTCGTCAGTACACTAAATACGTATTTTTCTCCGTTATTTAATTAGATCTATAGCTTTCTATAACACATTTTCAAATTCTGCGAAAGTTACTGACGTTATTGCTTGAGGCAAATAAAAGTAAATTAAATCACGCTTTAAGACTCGTATTGCAATTATGGAATGTGATTCGTCTTATATAAAATGTACACTGAGTGACGTAAATCCGTTATTTAAACACATTCTTTTCCATTACTACATTGACATGTACGAGTTCAGCTTAATATTTTCTCTAATCTATTCTAACTAGTATACTGAATCAGCATGGAACGTACCACATTTCCCATGATTGCGTCATTAAAAGTGGCAGTTCTTCGCGGTTTCGTTCGAGAAATTATACATATTAAATTGATATATGCAAACTATTTGTTTTGTGATGGAAGTTTATTTTTACAGATATGTATGTACTGCTGACAACAGTACAGACGCAACATGTGACATTAATTTCGATCAGTACAAGATAAACGTGCCGGCTCTTCGAGCTTTGGAAGGCAATAATGAAAGATGATGAAATGTAATGCGCTATGCAGCTGAAAGACATTATATAGAATGTATTATGTCGGTTCCTTTTAATATCAAGTTTATTTGGCAAGCCTCAGACACGAATGCATGGAGAGACACTGTGTGTTCATGGTGACTCTAATGAACTTGATAGTAAAATTCACTGACATAATATTCGTTTTATCACGTTAATTGTCTACATTTTCTGTATGATTTTCTAGTTTAATCTATTCAAGAGACTGTTGTGCTTGTATAGTTTTTTCTTTATGCCATGTTACAACGTTACGTACAATAAACGTCGAGATTGCCCGCATGTGTTTACTTTATCCGTCAATGCCTGATAAAGCAAAGTGTATTTAATCATCCCTTTATCAGGTTAGCAAAGTGAATGTTTACATGATAAAACCGATTATGTCCATTTGGATTGACGCCTTGATTAATTAAGATCGCATCTAGTCAATTTAAATCAGGTTTTGTGTAAATATAATTCGGTACTTTCAGTTACATTTAACATTCTATTAATCACAAGTAGGTATAGAAGTCGAACTGGAAATGTAGCTGTCACTGAACACAATCAACCATAAACACGCATACAGAACACATTACAAGGAAAGAGCAAAGTATGTGTCACCACAAACAGAAAAGGTCGGCAATAGAGCTACCGCTGGGAATGTTCAGTGGCAAAAGACCGCTGGGTTTTATACCAGGTTCTTGAGTGCAAATGATATAATTATTTTAAATGACCTCTTTCTTACATAAGCCAATAAGCTTAAAACGTTCAGCAATAGAAAACAAGACCCGAAAGTGACTAGATGCACAAGGTTGTCATTTTCCTAATTTTAGATCGTCGTTGAACACATTATATATACATTTAGAGGAATGTCCACTGTGTTAAAACCGTGATAGTATTAAGACAAACAAGGAATTATAGCAAACAAACCTGCTATTAAAATAGCGAATTTTCGAAAAATTCGAAAGGTAAATAGAAACAACGCAAAACTGAAAGGGTTCTCAAGAGAATGAACACAAATTTTCATTTTTTCCGATGATTTCCGAATGGAATTGACAGTTAGTATTTAATTTGGTGAATGACATTTCGCTGAAATATTTTGAGTTGGAAGCTTAGCCTTGGCAAATGTGTCAACAAGAGTTAAGACTGTCGTCCTTGAATGCTACTTTTCCTGTTCGAGTTTTATATCTATATTTAACACTAATACATACTGCGTTTATTTTGTTTCAATGGCGTTTAACATAATTGTTAACACATGATATAGTCACTATTTTATGTAAGAGGCAGACCACCCCATATTTCCTTGGTAGATCCAGTATTGTATACCTCCCGCCATCTTTAAATTGATAAATTGATAATTGTATGATAGGCAAGTATGTTTCCTTTGTACAGAGGTGTAACTCTATTTGCAGTGTTAGAGACTAATTCGTTTTGTAATGGACACTTTCTGTTAACATGTACTTTATACACAGAACAGAGAAACACTATGCTACATACCCTGCAAGAGATAAACATCCATCCACAAGTGAACTACTTTCTATACGGAGATCAGTCACTACCATACGAAACTAACCTAAACTTATTCAAAACAGTACAGATATGCATACACTCTAAAAAGAGGTTCAAATATTAAACAACTACTCCTAAAACTATTAATATACTATATTTTATATATATATTAGCTGATTGCCGCTTACCAAGCATGGTCTTAGATGATTTGCATGGAACGACCTGTAACAAAACATGTTGCTCGTAAGATCAATTTCGTCTTTGTTTTCAAAATAGTAAAAAAAAGTTTCGATCAGTCTTACACAAAGGTATATGAGACGGAAAATGCAGCGAACCAGCGTCTCTCAGTTGGATTGGAATGGGACCACAGTATGTTTCTCTTCCAACTCCTTTCCCACACCACTCTGCCCCTCCCCCAATCACCCTCGACACACACAAACATTAAAGGTCACAAACGGCAATAATACGAGTAGTTTAGAACGCAGAATGTACGATCTATTTGTGATCATGATATTGTGATAAATGGAGAAAGTTATGTCCGTTATGAAACATATTTAAAATGTGCTCCCACTAACAAAACCTGTTAAAAGTTACTATGGCTAAGTATCTTTATTTTATCATAAGTTAACACACTTCCTATTTCATTCGCAACCCTTGAAATCGACACAGAGCGCATAATATGGACCTATTCAAAAAGACTTAACATTTTTTGGACATATCGGGTTTCTCCTTTCTGAATGAAATTAGTTCCGTAATTTAATTGAAAACAAAATATTCTCTATATAAAAAGAACCATGTTTCATTAAACAACTTCAAATACAGACCTGTCAGCATAAACTCATGCAGTTCGTGCGTAGAAAACTTTAACAACGAACAGCACGCATGGAATTATTTCCGGTATTTGCATTAACTAGAGGTTGTTAGAGCGAAGACTTGTTAGTTTTAAATAGGATTGTGTAATGCATATTGACATGCACGTGTACAAAAACTACTATTTTCCCATCGTCATTGTTCTTTCGAGAAACTGTAGTTAAGCATGTTGTTTTGAAGTTAGTGAATAATAATTCGTTCCATACACGTTCAGAATTAAACTAAACTAAACTAACTCCAGTAACCAATCCGAACTGTTACCGATTCGCGCCAATTTCTACGTGAATAACTGGCTTCCGCCTTATCCAACAATTCCTAACTTTCAATTCCTTTATCGGAACGTGTAGGAAATGTGTCGGTTTGTGAATGCTACTTTACTTGTTCGACTTCTATACCTATTTCATAACATTCGCCTTTAAGCTATACAATAAGTCATTGTATATGCGTTGGGGTGACAAAATAATCATCAGATAAAAGGGTAATCTAACACATGTTTTGTTTAACCTCATGAATAGACTAACATATGCTAAACAATGCTATTTTTCTCTGTTGTTTGTGTTTGTTCCAAAATATCACATGTTCAATATTTATTTGTATACTCTCTTACTGCAGGTATGTTCAGTCACGTGCCATTCATGAGGTTTTATCTTAACTAAATTAAAGGCAGGAAATGCATCGCGATCCGAGCTATTAGCATAAACTCATGTTTATGCATTTCTCTTTTTTTCCGTATTGCTTGATACGTTTTTACCATTAAACATGCAGAGACTAAAGGCAGGAAATGCGTCGCGACCGAAACTATTAGCATGCATTTCTCGTTTTTTCCGTATTGCTTGATACGTTTTTACCATTAAACATGTAGGTCTCACTACAGAATTACCTCCCTTGACCATGACGGTAGGAAGATTGTTACACCGTAAAAAACTAGGGCTGTGTTAATCGGTTTGCTCTCAACTTGGAAATGTGCAATCATTCTCTTATTTCTGCCTTCAGGTGACAATATTGGAACATGTTCATGACTTCTGCCAAGTTTGGATGCCACTGGGTGATTTTCGAGGAAGATATGATAATTTGAAAATGGGTAGGAATACAGTTGAATTATCAGTGAAATGGAGCTAGTTTTGAGGGGTGCTGAAAAAGACTGGAATTTAAAAAAAATTAATCTGGTCAACTTTTGATTTTTTGTGGATATTCTAAGCTTCAGAGGAAGGTTTGCAGATTGAGGGGAGATTTAAAGACCAATGGACATTTTTTAGTATGTTTGCAGTGGTCCACAAGTGACCGTTTCTACATATATTATATAGTGTTGATTAATTCACTAGTGAGACGTTAAACAACCCTCATCTGGATCAGTGAAAGGCTTGATAGACAGCGTTTGTTGTTGCCAGAGTGGATTTTTTATAGTGAAATCTTGATTTTAGAGTGAAACAGTGCATTTCTAAGGTATAATATGGATTTTGATAAGTATTTGATGCTTTTGCAGTGTAAAATAGACTACTTTGCTTCTCGTCGGACTCCGTGCATGCGTTATAACCGTCATTTGGGACTTAATAGATGAATCTGTGGTCAGAAAGTTTCAGAATATGGGAGACAGTCGATTGTTTTGACTTGGAGACATACTCAGATGAACATGTTAGCTCATAGAGTGATGTATATGTGTGTGATGTGTGTTCCTGGTATTCCTAGGGGGATGGACGTGTCTCATCTCTGCCACAACAGTTTATGTTTGCGATTTGACCATCTCAGCTTGGAGCCTTATAGCGTCAACATGGAAAGACAAAGGTGCCTGCACTTGATACCAATACTGTGTTTAGGACATAAAGAGTATCCTGATTGCATGCTTCATGTGAGTAGATTGTTTATATTATCCTATTGTAGTGTTTCATGTCAAATTGTTACCCCACCCACTTTTCATATAGCAAAATGTGTGGTCATTGTTTACTTGTCGAGAAGGTCAGTTGAGTATGTTTTATGTTGTCGTTGGTCATCGTATACTTTAAATTTGTTCACGTCGTTGATAAATCTGGCTGTTTTATAAGTTTGTAATATTTGTCGCTGTTTGTCGTACGTATTTTTGTCCTGAATTTTCTTAAGTGACCGTAACACGTTTGTGTTTTGGGGAAATGACCTTCTAACAGCATTAACTTGTTCTATTGCTGAATTTGACCGTCCGTCATTAAACCGTGCTGCGGCACTTAATTTTCTGCCTTTAGCGTTACGTCGAAAGGTTACGTCTTTCGGGTTTGAGGCATTGATACCGTGATTTGTGTCGGCACCTTTACGTGTCTTGGTCGCAGCGTCTTTTCCCAGTCGAACATTTAAACAGTCGATTAGTTTATTTTATTTTTGTCGTCTCCCTGAATCTTTAGAGGTTTACATGATGTTGGCATAAAATGTTTTCTCCACGTTGAGATTGGTGGATTACCCCCACACGACATGGAATATTTACTACAAGTTTTCCCACATTTATCCTGGTAGCAGTCTATTATAGCCATTTTTGTTGTAAAAAGGGAATATTTGTGTCGCCTATAGTCTGCTGTACATTTTGAAACTCATGTCAGTACACGGTGAGATACGTCCTTTGCAAAGCGTTTCTGAATGTATGCTCGGTCCCGTTTGGTATGTCCAGGAAACATCTTTTGTGAAAACTCAGTCCTCTTAATTTTATTTCTCATTGTTTTAGTAAGATGTACAACATCTGCCATTCTTGACATGGGTTTGCCCGTGATAGCAAGTTGAGCAGCACGAGCGCCCTTGAATGCTTTGCTGTCCCCGTCTGTTGTCATGTTGTCAATAGTGATCGGCGTGTCACTCTTCAATATCGATTCCATCGCTAATCTGGCCTCTATGTTCGTCACTTGTAAACGAAGTATGAAATTTGTATCGACTTGACGGTTATTGTTGCATTAGTCAATAATCTTTTTTATTATTTATTTCTTTTTTTTATTATTTATTTATTTATTGATATATTTACTTACTTACTTACTCACTTACTTACTTACTTACTTACTTACTTACTTACTTACTGATCTATCTATCTATCTATCTATCTATCTATCTATCTATCTATCTATCTATCTATCTATCTATCTATCTATCTATCTATCTATCTATCTTATCTTATCTTATCTTATCTTAATATTCTTATCTTATCTTTCTTATCTTATCTTATCTTATCTTTCTTGTGATGTGATGTGAGATGTGAAGTTAATAGATATTAAATAATGTTTAATTAATATGATTCATGACATCATGAAGATGACGTCATGAATATGACGTGTCGTCATGAATATGACGTTACGTTTTGGCGCAAAAATCTAACCATATTAGGTCAGGAAGGTTTTGGATTTCATCAATCCAGCTTAGCCATCCACTACAATTACAAGTAAGCTTATCTACCAACAATGAAGTTTCTTTGGAAGCAGAAATGATAAGTCAAAGATGATGTACTGTTCGAATAATAAAGCATTTATTCAAGAAACCAATAAATTGCCATATAAGGGCATGCATTTTGACACTTGAATTAGGTAGTATTACACAAACAGTACATTTTATACAATGATAAGATAAAGCAATCATAGAATACTAAAACTTAAAAGTTTCAAACATTTTCCTTAACAAGTATAGAAGATATTCAAGTTTAGCGGTTGATATGTCGTGGCAGTTCTGTGCATTTTCAAGTCGTCCGAAACTGACTTGAAGCAAATGTGACCGGCTTCATGTTTTATGCCATTTTGTTAAAAATAGTCCGCGGATAACACCAAGTAAAGTCATTTTATGCTCGTCAATATTGTTACTTTGTTTGATAAAGTTTTGAGACTTATGTCAAAAAAATAATTCAGTTAAAGGTCTCACTACAGAATTACCTCCCTTGACCATGACGGTAGGAAGATTGTTACACCGTAAAAAACTAGGGCTGTGTTAATCGGTTTGCTCTCAACTTGGAAATGTGCAATCATTCTCTTATTTCTGCCTTCAGGTGACAATATTGGAACATGTTCATGACTTCTGCCAAGTTTGGATGCCACTGGGTGATTTTCGAGGAAGATATGATAATTTGAAAATGGGTAGGAATACAGTTGAATTATCAGTGAAATGGAGCTAGTTTTGAGGGGTGCTGAAAAAGACTGGAATTTAAAAAAAATTAATCTGGTCAACTTTTGATTTTTTGTGGATATTCTAAGCTTCAGAGGAAGGTTTGCAGATTGAGGGGAGATTTAAAGACCAATGGACATTTTTTAGTATGTTTGCAGTGGTCCACAAGTGACCGTTTCTACATATATTATATAGTGTTGATTAATTCACTAGTGAGACGTGTAGTGTATTGAAAAAATTTTTTTTTCTTAAATATGGACCATTATGCGGCTGTAGTACTTCAGCGTTAGCGTAGGACTGGCTTGTGATAGTAGAACATGTCACGGAAACTTCTCTTATTTAACTACCTCATTACTTCTTTTATTTTAAATCATGCTGTTTAAGCTCTTTAGTTTATGTGTTATACTGATAGCGTCCCAAATGAGGAATATTTTATGAATGAGATTGTTACATATGTCACAAATTATTGATACTGTTCTATAATCAAGACAAGTATGTCATAGAAACTAAATATTCCGTGTTTTGAAGTTAACCCTAAGCACGACTATAATAGCCTTTGCGTCCATTGTAAACCCAGATCAGCCTGAGTTACTCATCTGTTTCTAGTATAACTGAGGTTGCGTATTTATTATCAATCATATATAGTTTGTAACCTGATACATTCTGGAACGGTTGACTTAAATAAAGTGCGGGAATATCTTTATTTACATTGTCCCGTTTTATTGGGATGAAGTAGGGTAAGAGTGAGGTCTGGTGCACCCTAGAACCTGATTTGAACTGGTTTAAACCACCAGCGGTCCGTTTTGCCACTGACTTTTCCAAGGCGGTAGCTCTATAAGTAACCCTTTTAAGTTTGTTTCGTCGTGTCTTGCCTTTTAGTCATCTTTAAAATTGTTATTTGTTTCTGTACGTGCATTTCGCTGACTGTGGTCCTTGAATGCTTTATTTCCTGTTCGACCTTTATATCTGCTTTTATCAATCATACCAGGTATATAATTTGTAACCTTATGCATTATAGATAGTTTCACTTTACACCTTCTAATACAGACGTGATTGGTTGGGAATGTAATTTCTGCGTATTCTAAATTCTAATCCGTTTTTCTTACGGAAAATGTCTAGGCAACAATTAGAAGATACGCTTCGACTGCTAAATTGAAGGTAGGAACTGTGGCATGAAGTGCACAAGAGCGAATAGATGATAGCTATGAGTGCTGTTCCAGATTGTAAATGTAATACTGATATCCAACGCACCAAATTATATGTGAAATACGATTCACTTAAATTACGCAAATAGACTAGACTTTTTTTTAGTTAATCCCTACATGCCCGGAGGATTTAAATGACGGTTATATAATTAGTACAGTTTCTAATATAATCGTACTGACTATTTAGTTTCCATTTCCAGCCATTTAGTCGAGATCGGTTGGGTCATTAAGTACTGCTTCTGTACTTGATGGTTAACTGTGAATGCTACATTTGCAGTTCGCATTTATAATACCTTTTAGGTTCGCTTTTATTATAAATTAATTGTGTTTGAGATACAAAGTATCACACGTTTGTTCCCCGGTGTACTGTAGCAGTACTCGATCTCAAATGTTTGGCAATTATTATATTCTTTGTTTAGACATGTTAGAGGGATGGAACTTATTTTTTCCTATATGTGTACAAATGATAGACAGTGTTATAAATTCTACAAATTGAATGCGTTTTTCACGCATTTTACATGTACATTTCAAACATAAATGACGTATTCGGAGTCAACTGAACACCCTGAAACCTTGTTTAAGCTCTCGGTGACCGTTTTGTCATTGACCGTTCCACGGCGATACCCCTATTGTCAACGTTTATGTTTATGGTGTAACTTATTTAAGTAATAAATGATTGTTTTAAATGTATCTATGCAAATGCGCTTGTTTTAAAATCGTGACTTTAATTGAAACCGTTCGGTGAGTACTACATTACGTGGTCCGTGTATTAACTTTTATATCTCATCCAACCCCTTCTCCAAGAAGCGAAAACGGGATTGGCTGGGGTATGAAATAAAACCTTAAAGGTTGCATATTGTAAAACGAAAACATTTAATAGGTAATTTTAAACAGGTTATCACATTTTTTTATTGTCTTTAATAACCGTTATAAAGCCTTGCTAATATAAGCTTTCCCATCGCTTAATGGAATTAAGGCGGGACCACGTAGTGAACTTCCTTCCTGTTCCACTTGTATATTGTATCGTCAGTGTATCCAAACAGCTGAAAGTCCTGTAAGACTCTGATACATACCGAACTCGAAGAGCCAGCATCAGAATTGCATGGATAATTTCCGGAAAAAAAGGTATGAAAAGATAAATTTGGAAATCGTCGAGCAAAATAATACAAACCATATTGCAGTCTTGGTTTGATTGAGACTGTTCATGAACGGTACCGTTTACACCCTCTAGCCCCGGGTTGAGCATAAATCAATATTTAAAATGTCAATAGTACAGAATTTTGAGCCATCCCGAAGACGGTATGCATTTGACGGTGAACACGGAACCTTCAATGAGTTTTTTTCACACCATTCCATGGCCAGAGGCGTATGGTCCCAGTAAGTGTTTAACGAAATGCAATCGAAGGTATTCAACACGGAGGAACATGTTAAGGTCACGGAAAATGTAAGGCAAGAAATTGAAAACGAAATATAATATTTTTCGATTAACGAGACAAGTCATGATCAATATACGTACACTTTTGATTATACTGCTTCGCACTGGCTCTGAGCCCGCGAACCATGATGTAGACCTGGTGGTCAAAATGAAAATCCCTTTTCTCTTCACAACAGAATATTGCTATTGTATGGCTATAGACGATGAAATATGGCCTATGCTGACTATGTAAAATCATTCTGGTTAACACATATATTTCTCACACAATGACGAATGTTACATATACGTACTTCGGGTACATTAAACAGTTTATTCTACCTAGACATACCTTTCATTCATGAAAACATTTGTTACTAAAATAAGTATAGGGCGCTATTATTAGACAGAACATTATTTGCACAAATAAATAATAAATGTTTAGTGTAGCATTCACAGAACACAGTCAACCAAAACAAGTAGAAATACGAATGGAACAGGAAAAGCAGCATTCAAACACACACAGAAACAAAGAACAACTTTAAGGATGAATACAAAGCAAAATAAGACTTCAAAGCACAAAAGGGTTGACAATAGGTCTACCGCCTTCGAACGGTCGGTGACCAAAAAAGGGGTCACTGGGGGTTTACCAGATTCTACGGTGCACTTAACTTCACTCTTACCCTATTGTCATCCCAATAAACGAGACAGTGTAAATAAAGATATATCAGCCAGGTTATAAAAGGCAGCATTACTAGGCAATGTAAGTAAAATACATAAATGATCATGTATATATAATATAAAAAACAAAAGCCTAGAAAGCCACAAGTCACGCAATTGGAACATACAGAATATCATGTTAGTGCCTGATCTCATCCAGTTTATCAGGTTTATTTCTGTTCAAAAATACCCAGACGTCATCAAATAAACCATGACGTCATCAAAAGAGGTGCTGACATCATCAAAAGAGATGAACCTGACGGGATCGGAAAGTAACTGCCTAACTATTCAGGCACCCTGTTTCTCGGCAGAATTATACAGATCGACATGATAAAACCATACCTACAAGGATAAGTAGAAGCAACGTATGCGACTCAACAAAAATGAAAGGTTTGCCAATAGGAGTACCGACGTTCAGTGACAAATAGGCCGCTAGTGGTTTAAGCAATGTCCTAGGGAGCACGACATCTCACTATTACCATATTGTCATCACAAGGGACGGTGTAAATACAGATGGTTGAAAGAACAACAACCAAACACTTAAAACGAATGTCATTAATAAATAATAAAGCACAACACAGCATTTTAGACACGCGACACAAGGGCACTGGAACATATGTCCACTATATTTAAATTTTCACCAGAAACTTTGCTTTTTAAAGTTACCCGGCATACTGCCAATTGAACAAAACGGCTACCATGCCATATTTATTCCGTATGAATAGCTACATTTCCTGTTCGACATGTATATCAATTCTATAGATATGTAGTTATATTCTAAATAAGATTAATACATATATAGCCAGTTATTCCTAGTGTAATATCACCTGTAATAGGTGAATTATACCTAGCTAGTTACTCCTGTTTTGATTTATTCTCGATATAAAGAAATATGCACAGCATCGTAAATATCATCTATGATAATGTTTACGTTAATGTCTGATATAACGAGGTCTGGCAAATACTACTGAAAGTTTACTTTGTCTTTAATTAAGAATACCGCTTCCACCGATGATAGGGTGCGTGAGAGGTGAGTTATATTACCGAAGAAAACCGATTCTGCTGTTTTATCCTCTTGTTTGCGTTCGTTGCCTCAGAAGGGTCTCATTAAATGTAGGACTTGATTTAATCCCTAGAGACCGTTTTTTGCAACTAACCGTTCATTCGTTCGTTCTAAGGCGGCAGCCATATTGGCAACTCTTTTATGTTTGTGACGTCACATCTTGCATTTTATTCATGTTTGTTGCTGTTGGTTGTTTCTGAGCTGTTTGTGGTTGACTGTGGTTCTTGTATGCTACATTTCCTATTCGACTTTTATATTTATTTTAATATTCTCAGTTTAGTTTGTCTTTCGTGTCATGTCGCGCATTGTCTATTATAATTATAATTGTTTAATGTTGACTTAAATTCATATGTATATGATTTCTTACTGTATTTAAGCGATTCGCTTATAAGGTACATCTTGATTGTCTTCCTGGGTAGAACCAGTACTAAGCAATGCAGATAAAGTGTCTTGCTCAGGGACACAACACATATGGTTATGGCTATTTGTAACGACTTCCGCCTTGAATCGTATCATGATTTACATTACGGCTGATTTATTGTTGCATTACATTTAATGATTGTATTAGAGGAAAATCATATTATTTAAGCATTCAAATTACTTTCACGTTGTTAGATAATCTTAGCGATAAAGTTGTATAACATTGTATGGATATATTATTGTACACGTTCATATTGTTCCATTGACATTTCATTGAAGCAAGTGTTCAATATTCTACGATGTCGCACACCTTGAAATTGCACCCAAACATTTGTAATGCTACATTTGAGGGCTATTTATAATAAATATGGCCGAAGATGAGTTGCGACATGATGTTTCATTAAAAGTATATATATGTCTCGTTATTTATCAGCCTTATTAAGTTGCTTCCACACGGCAGCTTAGGTATGCCGTTCTGCTCTTTGGAACTGTTCTCACTGTTATTATTGTATCTCTAAACAATACCGAAAAGACGTAATTCAGCATTACAACGTTTAAAATACGTGAGTTGTTTCTGTCATGGGCGTCTGTATTATTTGAAGAGTATCCAACCGCACCGAATCGTGTAGAACAAAAATGAATGAAATATAACAAAACAATCGAAATTTTCACGAAGTATCTTCAAAAAAATATGGTGGCTAATAGGTCTAAATAATATTAGCAGAAAACAATATGAAAGTATTCAATAAAAGGTTATTATATTTTGTAATTTGTATGGAGAAATATTACTTGGAACTCAATATGTTTGGCGTCAAAATAGTACGTTCCAAGTAGTTATATTTTTCTCCATATAAATTCAGAACGTATGCTATACTCAACAAAAAAAGAAACTTCCGCAAATTTACCCTTACATGTAGACACAATGAAAATATATTTTGTTTGGTCTTATATGTTAATACCTTTGTTAAAAGGCCAGTACTGTCATGAAAACAATTTTCCTTGAATCAAACTTGTACGGACAGTTATTCCCCATGTTTTGGTTTAAACAGAATTTCCGGGTCTTGTGGTTTAAACTTTGATTTAACACAGTTTTGCTCTGTTGAAATAAACAGAAGATAACCCAGCACCAAAAAGACGGAGAAAGTAAGCTGACCTGTTCACTCACTTTTGCGCCATACAACTTTAAAGAATGAATATTTTCAGATTACCTCCCTTTATAATACAAATATAGTGATTTCGCAATTTGAATAAAACATGTTTTAGCAGCAACACACTAACTCTGTTTTTTGATGATTATTAATATTGATCAGAATGATTGAGTGATAAGTATAAAATAATGAAATTGTATCTAGATTGGTGTATAAAGTCAACCCTATGCAAATCACAGCTTAAAATGCGGAAGGATCTATTTTTGTTCAGTATATTACATATCACCGCGTTAGATAGATCAACGTTATATGCAAACTATTTCATTAGAGAACAAGTGTACTTCAGTAACTCTTCTATATTAAGCAAATTAGTGTTAATGTGCAATTTCACTTCATTTTCATATATCCTGGGCTATTATATTGCAAAAGGTCATACAGAAGAATTGTATTGATTCCGAGCGGTTGTATTATATATGTTATAGTTCGTATTAGTGCGTTGTATACCACCGTATTAATATCTTCTTTTTCTTTCGTATAAAATGCCCGTAAGTAATCTCTCGGGATTGACACCAGACAAACTAATTAAACGAGTTCACCCCTGGTAGTGGTAATACAAGGTATATGTGGTTAGGCTTAGGCACGATTCAATTTCTATGGCTTTGAAGATAAACCCGAGAAGAGAACAGGTAATGCAGTTTTTCTATAAGCTTTTGATAGGTGTTATCAATATTGAAGATCAAAACTCCACTTCATCAGTGCATATAGTCTATTAGATGCAGGAAACTTAACCACAATTAATCAATGCGGTTCATTGGGTGTGCACCAGACTCTTCAGATCACGTGTTACGAGTATTGTCGTCGTTTCTTTGTTGACTTCTCTTTGACTCGTTTTTCAACGTCTTTAACTGGATTGTCCCGTGTATCTCAGTATTTCATTCGAACAAGTTCACGAACCACACGAATCTATTTGTCAGTAAGAGTGAGGCAAGGCTCTCTCTCTCTCTCTCTCTCTCTCTCTCTCTCTCTCACACACACATTCTCTCCTCTCTCTCTGATGTTACTCGAAATATATGCACTATGCTAATGAGCCGTTAACATCAATTCTGTTGAATAGATGTATAGCATGGACCAATAAGGAAAACATATAGAATCCCCAGCATTCAAACGCAATGGCGGTAGGTCCGTACTTCTATATCATCAACTACATTAACGGAGCAAAGTAAGAGACATTACAAACGCAATGGCACGGTAGGTCCGTACTTCTATATCATAAACTACATTACCGGAGCAAAGTAAATAGTCAATGAAAGAGACATTACAAACGCAATGGCGGTAGGTCCGTACTTCTATATCATAAACTACATTAACGGAGTAAAGTAAATTGTCAATAAAAAAGACATTACAAAAGCAATGGCACGGTAGGTCCGTACTTCTATATCATAGACTACATTAACGGAGCAAAGTAAATAGTCAATGAAAGAGACATTACAAACGCAATGGCGGTAGGTCCGTACTTATATATCAATAAACTACATTAACGGAGCAAAGTAAATAGTCAATGAAAGAGACATTACAAACGCAATGGCGGTAGGTCCGTACTTCTATATCATAAACTACATTAACGGAGTAAAGTAAATTGTCAATGAAAAAGACATTACAAAAGCAATGGCACGGTAGGTCCGTACTTCTATATCATAGACTACATTAACGGAGCAAAGTAAATAGTCAATGAAAGAGACACTACAAACGCAATGGCGGTAGGTCCGTACTTCTATATCATAAACTACATTAACGGAGCAAAGTAAACAGTCAATGAAAGAGACATTACAAACGCAATGGCACGGTAGGTCCGTACTTCTATATCACAAACTACATTAAGGAGCAAAGTAAATAGTCAATGAAAGAGACATTACAAACGCAATGGCACGGTAGGTCCGTATTTCTATATCACAAACTACATTAACGGAGCAAAGTAAATAGTCCATGAAAGAGACATTACAAACGCAATGGCACGGTAGGTCCGTACTTCTATATCACAAACTACATTAACGGAGCAAAGTAAATAGCCAATGAAAGAGACACTACAAACGCAATGGAACGGTAGGTCCGTACTTCTATATCACAAACTACATTAAGGAGCAAAGTAAATAGTCAATGAAAGAGACATTACAAACGCAATGGCACGGTAGGTCCGTACTTCTATATCATAAACTACATTAACGGAGCAAAGTAAACAGTCAATGAAAGAGACATTACAAACGCAATGGCACGGTAGGTCCGTACTTCTATATCACAAACTACATTAAGGAGCAAAGTAAATAGTCAATGAAAGAGACATTACAAACGCAATGGCACGGTAGGTCCGTACTTCTATATCACAAACTACATTAACGGAGCAAAGTAAATAGTCCATGAAAGAGACATTACAAACGCAATGGCACGGTAGGTCCGTACTTCTATATCACAAACTACATTAAGGAGCAAAGTAAATAGTCAATGAAAGAGACATTACAAACGCAATGGCGCGGCAGGTCCGTACTTCTATATCGAAAAACTACATTAACGGAGCAAAGTAAATAATCAATGAAAGAGACATTACAAACGCAATGGCGGTAGGTCCGTACTTCTATATCATAAACTACATTAACGGAGCAAAGTATATAGTCAATGAAAGAGACATTACAAACGCCATGGCACGTAGGTCCGTACTTCTATATCATATACTACATTAACGGAGCAAAGTCAATGGTCAATGAAAGAGACATTACAAACGCAATGGCACGGTAGGTCCGTACTTCTATATCATTGACTACTTTAGCGGAGCAAAGTAAATAGTCAATGAAAGAGAAATTCAAACGCAATGGCACGATAGGTCCGCACTTCTATATCATAGACTACATGAACGGAGCAAAGAAAATAGCCAATGAAAGAGTCATTACAAACGCAGTGGCACGGTAGGTCCCCACTTTTATATCTTAGACTACATTAACGGAGCAAAGTAAATAGCCAATGAAAGAGACATTACAAACGCAATGGCACGGTAGGTCCGTACTTCTATATCATAGACTACATTAACGGAGCAAAGTAAATAGTCAATGAAAGAGACATTACAAAAGCAATGGCACGTTAGTTCCGTACTTATATATCACAAACTACATTAACGGAGCAAAGTAAATAGTCAATGAAAGAGACATTACAAACGCAATGTCACGGTAGGTCCGTACTTCTATATCACAAACTACATTAACGGAGCAAAGTAAATAGTCAATGAAAGAGACACTGCAAACGCAATGGCACGGTAGATCCGTACTTCTATATCATAGCCTACATTAACGGAGCAAAGTAAATAGTCAATGAAAGAGACACTACCAATGGCATGATAGGTCCGTACTTCTATATCATAGACTACATTAACGGAGCAAAGTAAATAGTCAATGAAAGAGACATACAAACGCAATGGCACGGTAGGTCCGTACTTCCTTATCATAAACTAAATTAACGGAGCAAAGTAAATAGTCAATGAAAGAAACATTACAAACGCAATGGCACGGTAGGTCCGTACTTCTATATCATAAATTACATTAACGGAGCGAAGTAAATAATCAATGAAATAGACATTACAAACGCAATGGCACGGTAGGTCCGTACTTCTATATCACAAACTACATTAACGGAGCAAAGTAAATAGTCAATGAAAGAGACATTACAAACGCAATGTCACGGTAGTTCCGTACTTCTATATCACAGACTACATTAACGGAGCAAAGTAATTAGTCAATGAAAGAGACACTACAAACGCAATGGCACGGTAGGTCCGTACTTCTATATCATAGCCTACATTAACGGAGCAAAGTAAATAGTCAATGAAAGAGACACTACCAATGGCATGATAGGTCCGTACTTCTATATCATAGACTACATTAACGGAGCAAAGTAAATAGTCAATGAAAGAGACATACAAACGCAATGGCACGGTAGGTCCGTACTTCCTTATCATAAACTAAATTAACGGAGCAAAGTAAATAGTCAATGAAAGAAACATTACAAACGCAATGGCACGGTTGGTCCGTACTTCTATATCATAAATTACATTATCGGAGCGAAGTAAATAATCAATGAAATATACATTACAAACGCAATGGCACGGTAGGTGGGTACTTCTATATCACAAACTACATTAACGGAGCAAAGTAAATAGTCAATGCAAGAGACATAGCAAACGCAATGGCACGGTAGGTCCGTACTTATATATCACAAACTACATTAACGGAGCAAAGTAAACAGTCAATGAAAGAGATATTACAAACGCAATTGCACGGTAGGTCCGTACTTCTATATCATAAACTACATTAACGGAGCAAAGTAAACAGTCAATGAAAGAGACATTACAAACGCAATGGCACGGTAGGTCCGTATTTCTATATCACAAACTACATTAACGGAGCAAAGTAAACAGTCAATGAAAGAGACATTACAAACGCAATGGCACGGTAGGTCCGTACTTCTATATCACAAACTACATTAACGGAGCAAAGTAAATAGTAAATGAAAGAGACATTACAAACGCAATGGCACGGTAGGTCCGTACTTCTATATCACAAACTACATTAACGGAGCAAAGTAAATAGTCAATGAAAGAGACATTACACAACACAATGAGGTTGAAGACAGGGTTACCGACTTGGAACATGTAACATCATTATGATTTTAAAGCATTTCGTTTTCAACGGAGCCATAAAGTATGAAAGAACATTGACCTCTGTTTTCTCCTACTGTCTTTACTCTATGCGCTGTCAATAGCATCTAGCCATAACAATAACAAATGTCAAGTAGGAGAAAAACGGAGGTCAATGTTCTTTCATACTTTGCCGTCTCCTCTAATTAGTATGTAGTGTTTAGGATAATAATCAGATTTGAAACGGCGACACAGCTTTGGTACTCTTTTTCTCAGTTGTTCAGGCGTGTGTGGATGATAAAGTAGAGAAAACAGAAGAATTTAAAATACAGCATTAAAAGAACCAGCCTTCATAAAAAACGCACTCAATTACATGGATAAATACAGGAAACGTGTGATACCACAATCATAAAGGTGATGACATGGGTACCGCCATGGAATTGCAGTGGCAAAAAATGCCGCTGACGGTTTACACCAGATTCCATGGTGAACGAAACCTCACTTTTACCCTATTATCATCCCAATACAATATGACAGTGGAACCAAAGATATCTTCACCAGAATGTGTACGTGTTTGTTAATTTGCCTGGTTATTGGTTCTTTTTCTATTCGTCTATTAACTCTTCCATTTTCCAATGACGCACTTTCTATTTCCTGCAATGAAACTAAATTGCTTGTCCGATATTATTCGGTTTAGTCTAGCTTTAATGAACTTATTGGAAACTCGGGTCTGGTTGTTCTGGTAGTTTTAAATTTCACGGCTTTTATTGTTAGTTTAAACTTATTTATTTACATCGACTGTAAGAAAGCTCTATGAACTTATTTTAATCACTCTCGATGTCTTCCTGGGTAGAACCAGTACTAAGCAAATGCAGATAAACTTTCCTGGCCAGGGACACAGCACATATGGCCATGACGGGGATCGAACCCACGACCTTTCGATCATGGGTTCAACGCTCTACAATTAGACCACAACGCTCCGCTATTATTGTTGATAACGCCTAGTGGCGCATTACAGTGCGGCTTGGTTTGATTACTAACACAAAGCAACACTAACACATGGTCCTGCTGAGTGATAAGTTTTCGACTGTAAAACTATGTGTCTTGTAGAATATGTTTATGCATCTAATAAATTGTTTAGTAGAAAAAAGGATAAAAAAAGTAATACAAGTAGCATTCATCTAATCACTAGATGATAACTTATACAGTCATTTGACGAATGCATTTGTCTAAGATTTCATTTAAATGTTATCAAAGGAACTGTTCTGTTTTTGTACAACGTTATCATATCATAAAGCTGGTACTGCAACACGAACTCATTCTTTTAAGTAAAGATAAATGCGTAGGCATACAATGTAACTAAACCACATTGCGTGTGGTATGCCATCTATAAAATTCGTGGGTTATTACTCTTTTTTTACAATCTGAGAAAGCTAAATGTTATCAGAGAAACAGACACATATATTCAAACAAAAGCACATGTTCGAACAAAAAACGTATTTATAATTAATATAAAATGACTAAACTGCCATAAAAGTAATAATTGATGATCTTTTTTATTATAAAACAAGTACTTTGACAATAATGCAGTAATACGATAAAGGTGTTGTAAGTACCCTTAACAGGAATGCTCTTAATGGGAAACATTTATAGGCGTAACGTATTACACGTGTTTTACATTTTATGCAAATTGGAGCCGAAGAACTTGAACATTTATTGTTTTACACGAAGCCAGTTTTTTCATGCTGTGCTAAATATTAAGCACATCCGTGAGGATTACTGATTTTTCATACAAATATAAAGGGACACAAATATGGCGAAGTAACTGGATATTTATGCAAAGCTTTTGTTCATGTACGATCGTTCAGACGCGTTAAAGTATAATGTGCATTTCGCTAAAACATCAGCATAAAATACGGGTAATTAATTTGTTTGTTTTTCTTTTGTTGTTTTGTTTTCAATATATGCCAAGGTCATTCGCTTTTTTCCTTTCTTATGGCGATTTCATAAGTCAAATAGTCTGATGAGAGTGGCGAAAATCGCCATAGCTAATTAAATATACATCCAGCAATAAGAATATATATTCACCATTAATGTTTTTAATATAAAAACAGTTGTTTCCAATTAACGACAAATCGTGTAACAACTTGTATTACGTAATATTGCATTATAGTATTTAGTACATCTAATTTTATAGTGCTTTATTCTATATCAGTTTCATTATGTAATTAACGGAAATTAATATGTGTTACATAATATTACAATGTTTCATGCAACATACATGTCTACTATTTGAACTTTAAACACTCTTGTGAATAAAAAGTCACATTGTGGCATATATCGACACTACACCTACTAGTAGTTTGTTACTTACTTCCCAGAATAAACAATGCGCATACATGTAAACAGTGTTCTTCTCCAAACTTAATGAACTTAAGGCACTAATAATTGACATGGAGAATCGATCAGCCTGTTAAACTCTATATGCTTACATTTAAATGTTCAGTATTACAATAGAGTCGGTAACACCAAATGCTCATCTACCGATGACACTGACATCGTTTTCTAACAAATGATAAGCTTAATAAAAAGACAACGTGCTGTAAAGCTGTGTATTTCGTTACGATTTATTTTCTCTGGAATATCTGGAATATCAATCGATTATCAGACTTCAAAATTTAGGATAACAATTTCCCAATTGAAAATGATTTGTAGGTCTTTGAGCTTTATATATATATATATATATTGAAAGGAAAAAGAAACGCGACACGGGAATTTCCGCTATATAATGTATATACTGCACATTTAATTCCATATAATTATATTCCAAGGAAATCCCAAAATGTTTGGAAAAAAAATTGCAGTTAGTTAGAGGAAGGACACAACTGTGATGTTGTAGACGTTTTAATTACAGTACATGTTGTAACAAGAAATTCATAAATGTTGAAGTTCCTCTTTGAAAAATTGAGCCAGTTCAGTACTATATTTAACGTAAAGAGATTGCAAAATGTTGCATCCTAAGTTTGCGCCAAATGCATACTCTGTCAATAATGAAACTTTGCAGGAATACTAATTGCTGTGTTACGTGTTGTTTTAGTCTTTTTTCCGAAAGGAAAGAACTTACGTAGCCATGTACCATTCGATTAACAGCAGCATATTGTACATGCAATACGAGGGTGCTTCAAAAAGTTCTGTCACTGGGAATATATCTGTTGAACTGGATATTACACTGAGATAAAGTAGTGTATTTATAGTACTACTGGGTTCGCTATCTTAACTTCCAAAACAAAAATGAAAAAATTCCGGTTATTTATACCCCTGAATTACCTCCCCCTACCACACCTTTTGGATACTGGCATCTCTGAAAATGTCCTTGTTACAAAATGTTGTAACAATTATTTGAATAGTTCTATGCTTTTAAATTTTCTTGTACGCCATCTGTTGTTATTCACCTATAATCCATAAAAATGAATGTCGAGAATTTGGAAAGGTCTTGCTGTAAACCAGATATGAGTAAATGTATATCCCTTAAATTTAGCGGAAATAACACTGATTTTCTTCATTTTGTTTACGGAAATGTTATAATATCTTTTAAATGTCGTAATTATTCTCATAGTAATAATATGTTTTCATATTTTTTTACAAATCCTAGTCCTTCAGTGTTTAAATTTCATATTCAACACATTATTGTAGAATTTTGAACAATATTTAGTGAAAATATTGATCATCCAAAAACGCTATTTCAGAAGACTGCCCTTCCATTTAATGTCCATTTATCATTAAATTAATTTTACATGTTAGCTTGAAATGTTAATTTCTAAGACAATGCCTTTTCATCTATCATGCTTAAAGTCTGAATCTTGTAATGCATAGATATAACTGGTAATGTATGAGAAATTTCAAAGGTATTCGACAAGTACTTAAAGAGAAACAGGCATTTAAAAAAGTAACAGTTAACATACCTGAAAAAAACTCTGGACGAAAATGCCTCAGTATGTATAAGTGATGTATATTAAATGTTCCATAACTTTCATCACACAAAAGATACAGCATTCATTTTACCATCAATGGAATGGTATTGAAACTCTCTTTCATTTGGTACCAAACATCAACACTCACAATGAGCACATACTTGTTAAAACGCGTTAGTGACAGAACTTATTGAATGACCCTCGTATATAGCGGAAATTCCCGTGTCGCGTTTCTTTTTCCTTTCAGTATATATTGCATCTTCAATTATCGCCGGTAGGAGCCCGGTGAATACATTTCCTTGCCAGCGAATATATTTGTGATTATATTTGGTTAACGCACTTGAAGGAGAAGCAATTATTGGGGAATAAGTTTATTTGTGACATAATATTTTTAGCAAATGTCCTGATATTATATTGACATTGCAATACATAACTGTATGCACATATGCAGTATTTAGTTCTTGTGCAGTGTGTATGTGTTTGTAAATTATGATTTCTCCAACATTTACGTTTATAATACGGAGCTTTTTTCAATGAAGTTTTACTCTCGTTTAACTGGCATTTGACTTATACGGATTGTTATGCTCCCCAAAATTTTCGGGGGAGCATATAGTCGCCGCTTTGTCCGTCCGTCCGTGCTTCCCACTTTTGTCTGGAGCATATCTTCAAAAGTATTGTGGGACTACAATGAAACTTCACACAATGATAGAAGGCAATTAAAGAAAGTACAGAGTGTAAGGACCGTAACTTTTTTTATCAATCAGATTTGAGTCATTGCCCATTGTATTTTTATACTGATGGAACTACAATGAAACTTCAGACAATGATAGAAGGCAATTTGAGGAAGTGCAGAATGCAAGAACCGTAACTCTGTCTCAATCAAATTAGAGATATTGACCTTTGTAATTTTATACTTAGAATATTTTCCGGAGCATAACTTCAAAACTATTAATGAGACTGCAATTAAACTTCAACAAAGATAGAGGGCAATGAGAGAAAGCGCAAAGTACAAGGGACGTAACTCTGTCTTCATTCAAATTGCAGTTATTGCCCTTTGTAATTTTATACTTAAAGTGTTTGTCCAGAGCAGACCTCAAAACCCTCTAACGAGGCTGCATTGAAACTTCAAACAATGATAAAAGACAGTAAGAAGAAGTGCATAGCAAAATAACCATAACTCTTTCTTCATCAAATTAGAGTTATTGCCCTTTGTAATTTTATACTTACAATTCTCATGGGACTGCAATGAAAACTTCACACAATGATAAAGGGCAATGACAGAAAGTGCAGAGATTACAACCAATCTTCGTTCAAATTTTATACTTGTAATTCTTGTCCGAAGCATCAGTCAGAAACTACTAATGGAACTGAAAATTGAAAACTGCTGGGTGATACAAGGCACACTTAACCAAAAACACGCATTAAAACAAACAACACTTAGAATGTTGATAAGAAGCAAGGCGTCACGGACACACACGGGTTGAACGTTTGTGTTATCTGCACACTGTGCAAATGACAAGTTATTACCAAAGTATTTGTGTCATACAATAGAATCCGCTTCTTTATCTATACAGACAATCTTAATGTTTTCGTGTCGTAAGTCGTAATGAGAATAGTTCAGGAGATAATTATCAATGTGGAACCATTTACGGAACCTCATTACACCTTGATTATGTTGTTTCCACTCTCATTAAATCGACAAAGATGCTAATGCGTTTTATAATTACAACGACAACCATTTATAAAAAGAGGTGTGTTTACAGAATAGTCAGTTTTTCATGAAAGCTCATCTAAGACAGTACTCAAGTCCGCAGTTTTCCAGATATATTTATCAGCACGTGACTGCCGACAAAATGTATAGCATAATATATGTTTCGTTCTATTGGCGTGAATGTAATTCAATTGTTTACCTTTTGCTTTATCTGTAATGTATTGTACAATAAAATATTTTCTTCACGATAAACATATTTAATAATAATAATAATAATAATAATATTAATAATAATAATAAGTATAAAAGTCGAACAGGAAATGCAGCTTGCAGAGAACACTGTAAACCCAAAACCACGCAAACATGGCTTACGTTTGGAACTGACATTCGTGCTTCCTCTAACTGAAGTACATATCTACTATTGGAGCATAGTTGAAAGTCGTAGACATTTTCAAATAGGTGATGGTGTTCTAACGATCTGCACTTTCGTAGATACTTAAACATGCATTTCTTTCTCTTCAGCATACATTAACAAAAGACATTTCAATGTACGAGCGTCAAAATGCTCCTCTCAGATTTTGCATTTTTATTTATGAATATCAAACACATGTCTATAGATAGCGCGCCATTCTAATTGCAACTAATTGTGTTTGAGTGCATTGGCAATAAATGCTTATGATTATGCTCCAACACGTAGTTCTGGTCAAAGAACAATTTAAAGGAAACAATTCAACAGAAACTTAGAACGCTATTAATATACAATCAAGCACATGATATAGAAACAATATAAAAGCACTAGTATTAAAAAACGTTAGTTTGATCGAGACTATCAAAATAAAGGTTTGTAATACAAGTGCTTCTGTATTGTTTTGCAGCGTAACATTTGAAAAACACTGACATGCACAGAAGTGTTGAAGTGTATATGGAATATTATTTTTGTATACATGTACATATTTTTTTATTTTAAATGTTGATTAATGTATATTCAGATTTTATATTAAGTTTCTTGTTGTTACAATATATTTTAGATAACAAGCAGTCAGCTGTCGTCGAAACATGTTTTGTGTAAAAAATGTCAATAATTATCGTAAAATTAATGGATAAATTACTAAATACAGATGAATAGGCATTGCGTATTTATTTCTTTATTTCCTCCAGAGTAGGAGATTTACATAATATATTTACAATAAACACAAAATCATACAAAATTGTGAAAGGTAGTAGCATAACATATATTATACATACACGATGATATTAATTATTATAATTTATTATAAAATATATGCTCAAACACACATCACAAGGACGTGCTCAAGTGACCGGTACTGTCCATACCTACAAAATCCCGTTACCGCAACCAGAGTCTAATATACATTACATAGTGTCAAATAATGACCATAACGTACTTATATACGTATTTTGGAATATTTGAAATTGGATTGGAGGTAGATGTGGGTACGGTCAACGACTCATCACATTCAAACATCAACAAATCACAATCGTTCTTCAGTGTATCATGACATTTCCATAAAGTCATCAAATGTTCCGGTAACATATGTCTATACAGTTACATTCTGTTTAGGACGTTCATTTCGTTCTATGGTCAAATATTTGAGGGACAACACATACTTGACCAGTCATTTAGGAGAAATCAGTAAACATACTGTATGCTTCGTATTTATATAAATGAGTCGCTCCAAATGCCTGCTACGCCGTCCTCTATATGTTGTGATACTTGCAAAATGTATTGCACACTGTTTTGATTATAACTCAGAAAGCCTATGGCATTCCATTCAAATAAAATCCTCTTAGCCAACTGAAGATTATTGACAAATCTTTCTTCAAGCAGTGATGGTTTTTGTTGTGCAGAAGCCTGAGTTCAAAAGTAGCCAATCCTACTGAAGAACCAATTTATCATTTAATTATAAACACTTAGAACAATGTGGCTGCATACCAAAGAAGATAAACTATGAGAAAGTAATAGCTTATACCTTTCAATACTATCGCTGTTATAGGGACTGAAGGATACTGTAAATTTTCATGTAACCAGCAGTAGTGCAACATGACTGAATTCATGACTGAGTTCTACATGAAGTACTACTAATAAATATTGATTGTCGACCGTAACCTTCCATATAACTACAACATTTATGTGCATGTGAGTGTTTTAAAATGTTACACTGCGAAATAAACTTTAAACTAAAGGTTTGAATTATTTTCTCTAAATTGTACTTATATCATGTTGATACATGTTTAAGCATACACATAATCCTTCATCGTCACGGCACTCAAACACAGTTAGCTGTGGGAAGGTAGTATGCTGGAATTCGAATGGCACACTCATCTATAGACAGGTGTTTGATAATCATAAATGAACACAATCTTAAGTGGTGCATTAGACGCTTTTTACACATTTACCATAACACTGAAACGTTCCTTATCTTCCTCATTATATATGCCTATGGGAGGGCAAGGCATTTTTACGTATCTACGAAAGTGTTGATAATTAGAACACCATCATTTGTATTTGAGAAGGACTGCGACTTTCAGTGGTGCTCATAATAGTAGATAAGAGATTACTGTAAGAGGTAACACGAACACGAACGTTTCATTTTTAAACTTAAACTGAAGATGTGCTTTGGATTTAGTTTAAATTTATTTATTTTACATCGATTGTAGCGAAAGCTCTCTGAACTTATTTGAATCATTCTCGATGTCTTCCTGTGTAGAACCAGTATTAAGCACATGCAGATAAAGTGGCTTGCTCAGGGACACAACACATATGACAATGGCGGGGATCGAACACAGGATTTTTCGATCATGGGTCCACCACTAAACCACAGTGCTCCACTTTGGTTTTAGCATAATTTTTATGTTACTGTTGCTCTCGATGCATATTAATAATGTCTGTGGTGTAAATAGTGTATTTAACCAGCAAATTTACATATGGCATTCCGAAAAAGAGTGAGTTTTTATATTTATGCATATGCATTGACCTTCAATTTAAAGTTCGAGTTCTTGTTGCTTTAACACATTTATCATATGATAACGTTGTATAGAAATCATTACCGTGCAGATATGATGGAGATATAAACGAATAAACACTTTCCGTTGATAACAGTTAGATGAAATCTTAGAAAAATGCACGCCCACCTACGTTATCATCTAGTGATTCGACGAAGGCTAGTTGTATTACTTCTATGCATTCTTCCACTAGAATGATTATTAAACTTCATATATATAATTTAACGCACACATAGTTTTACAGTCGAATACATACCACTCAGCAGGAGCGTACATATGCATTGTGCTAGTAATCAAACCAAGCCGCAGTATATGCAACACCGCGCCAAAAACTAGGCGTAATCAACAACTATAGCTTCGAAAACTGCCAGAACAACCAGACCTATGTTTCCTATTAGTTCATCAAAGCTAGACTATATCGCAAAATACATGACCAGCGATTCTATTTCACTGTAGGAAATACAAAGTGTGCCATACGAAAATGGAAGAGTAAAATGAAAGACAGAAGAACCAACTACCAGGCAACTTGCAGAGATTGTTAGAAGATATATATCCTGGCGAGGATTTCTTTGTTTGCATTGTCCTATTTAGTAGACAATAGGGAAAGAATGAGGTTTAGTGACGACAGAACCTGGTTTAAACCTTCAGCTGCCTTTTTGCCACTGACCATTTAACAGCGGTACTACTGTTACCAATTATTTCATGTCTGTGGTATCGCATTTCTTGCTTGAATTTATCCACGAATTTGTTGTATTGTGTGCGTATTTTAGCTAAAGATGGTTGTGTTGTCTGTTCAGCTTTGAGCGTTCCAATGCGGTATTCCTATTTCAACCATTGGAAATTTGATATGTCATATCTCGCCTTTTATTCATCTTTGTAAATAGTGTTTGTTTCTGTGCGTGTTTTTCATTGACTGTAGTCCTTGAATGCTAAATTTCCTGTTCAACTTTTATTTCTACTTCCTTTTGTATCTACTTTATCATTAACACATACCCGAAACATATGAGAAAAAGGGCAAAAAAGCGATGTCGTCTTTACAAATCTGATGATTAACCGAAACAATATATATTAATTAGGGGAGCTGCTGATTTATTATTAGTAAGGCTAGATCTTAAGACAGCGCATTGGGCATAATCAGTTGGTGAATAATACGAGTAGTACATGATGACGGTCTATGTCCTTTCATCATGATACTTGATGATGTTGGACCGTCTTCATGTTGTGTACTGTCTTGCTCATTGCTACTAATATTTAATGTGCTCAAATAATTTAGTTGTGGTATAGAAGTGTGGACCCACGGTGCCATTGCGTTTGAGTGATGTGATTGCTAAAGCACCATTTTCCTTTTTGCAGTTGTAAAACCCATGCGTTTCACCTATTCAACAAACGTGATGAGAGAGAGAGAGAGAGAGGTGCATAGGAATCTGGGAGTCTTTCTCTTACTATTGAATAGATGCATATGATTCTTGAACGTGCTCGGTTGATATACTGAGATACACGGGACAATCCGGTTTAAGCTCCCACAGAACGGTTCTAAGATGTCACCAATACAACTGAGGCACCGATGAGGCTCTAACACGTGATCTTAAGATTCTGAGTTTAATATTTTATGTGTCCAAAACCTTTTACACGAATGTAGAAAACCCGTATTACTTCGTTATTAATACTGATCATGTTTATAAAAAAAACTGATGTATTAGCCTGTGCTGTGTGGCGGCGGTAAAACGTCTCCCCGTGCTTGCAATCAGGAATGTTATTCATTCCGATCTTTGCAGATCGCTGGGCCTGATATTAACAGATATCGGTGGTACATTTTTAATACCCTTGTTTTCCTAATTGAATTTCGAATAAGTGGTTCCACTACTCCAGCCTTTAATGGTTTTGAGTATTGTTGAACCACTCTTAAGACATGTAGCCTGCTTTTTAATTTTGTCTTTTGTTACCTGTGATACGCAGGCTTCATAATCGCTGCTCACAACTAAATTCCATTTTGTTTATTTCACCCATTGTTTTTTCCGTTTAGGGCAAAGTGTTTTGTTAGAAATTGGGACCATTCGCCTCTGGCCATGGAATGGTGTAAAAAACCTCATTGAAGGTTCCATGATCACCTTCATATGCATACAATCTTCGGGATGGCTGACATTTTTATGCTATAGACATTTTAAATATTGAGTTCTGTTCAACCCGGGGCTAGAGGGCGTGAACGGTAGCAAGCACTTTTCACTACCTTTCATGTCAATCAAACCGAGACTGCAATATTTTTTGTGTTGTCGTTTACGGCGATTTCCAAATTTCTTCTTTCATATTTTTTTAGAGCTTTCCTTGTCAAGCGAAGTTATTCACTAATGCAAGTATTTGGTTGACTGTATTCTACGCGCATGCTATGTCGTACACGCATACCTATGTGCACACATACATGGAACATCACATGCTATGCTATACACACAAACTCATCTGATATGTCATACATACACACTCACATGCTATGCCATACATACACACTCACATGCTATGCCATACATACACACTCACATGCTATGCCTTACATACAAACTAACATGATATGCCATACATACACACTCACATGATATGCCATACATACACACTCACATGCTATGCCATTCATACACACTCACATGCTATGCCATACATACACACTCACATACTATGTCATTCATACACACTCACATGCTATGCCATTCCTACACACTCATATGATTTGCCATAGATACACACTAACATGCTATGCCATACATACACACTCACATGCTATGCCATACATACACACTCACATGCTATGCCTTACATACAAACTAACATGATATGCCATACATACACACTCACATGATATGCCATACATACACACTCACATGCTATGCCATTCATACACACTCACATGCTATGCCATACATACACACTCACATGCTATGTCATTCATACACACTCACATGCTATGCCATTCCTACACACTCACATGCTATGCCATTCATACACACTCACATGCTATGCCATTCATACACACACATGATATGTCATACCTACACATTCACAGAGGTCGTGCGATTCTATAGAACACTTGTTTTCTTCTCGGGTTTATCTTTAAAGTCATAGAAAGTGAATCGTGTCTAACTACATATACCTTGTATTACCAAGGCCAATGGTGAACTCGTTTAATTAGTTTGTCTGCAATCAATCCCCAGGGATTACTTATGGGCATTTTATGGAAGATATTAACGCACTAATACGTAATGTAACATCTATGATACAACCTCTCGGAATCAATGCAGGTCTTCCGAAACGAGTTATGAATTATTTTGATTTTAACGAGCCTTTTGACGAGTTCAAATTACGAATAATTCATAACGAATGGGGAATGTTTAAGAACCTTTTTTTATCACATAACATTATAGTCAAATATGTAAAATATAATTTACATATAAACCGCTACGACGTCAGACAAACTTTAGCGCCAAAACGTCAATAAAGCACGTCCCTTGGCGCCAAAACGTTGTCACAAAGAGTTCTTGAATACCGTTGCATAAGGACAGTTTAGGCCGACTTGTAGAAACATGAATACTGATTTGTATAACGTTAATTTGTTATTAGTTGTTGGTAAATAATAAGTTCCTGGTTTGGTTTGATTTATAATAAACCAGACATGTCACTGTAAGTGACAAATGCACCGAAGTGGTTTTGACCTTTGACCTGTAAGTGTGACCTTGACCTTGGAGCCACGGACCTTGATTTTGCGCGCGACACATTGTGCCAAGTTATTTGAAAATCCGTCGATGAATGTCGGAGTTATTAACCAGACATGAAAGCAGTTCTTTTTTTGACCTCTGACCTCTGTGACATCGGACTTGGATTACACGTCGTCTTGTTGTGGTAACACTTCTGCCAATCTGCCAAGTTATTTAAAAATCCGTCCAGGAATGTCAGAGTTATTGACTGGACACTATTGTACGGACGGACTGACAGACTGACTGACGAACGAACGGACAGACGATGCGACTACTATATGCCACCCTTTGGTGTGTGTAGGCACAATAGAATATGAAATGGGTGTTCGACACTGCTATCAAGGGCTGTTATGTGATAAAATTCAACATTCATTTTTATATGAAGATAATTTAAAAGCAATCCTCATGTCAATCATGAAACGATACAGCGCTAAAAAAGTTGTAGATTTAAAAAATACATTTGCAGGTTAACATTAATATTTTAACAATTTTCAGGCTCGACATGCAACGACCGATAGCATGAAAAAAGAAACGTACTAAATTATGGACTGTGTTCTGAGAATGCTCCCAGTCCTGTTCGGTATCTGGATGACATATTAAACATTGACAACCCTTTCTTTTCTACTATGGTTAATAATATAGACCCTAAAGAACTTCAACTTAACAAAGCTAATATTTCTGATACTAACGTTTCTTTTCTTGATTTACAAATGGTGAAATAATTAGCAAAATATTTGACAAGAGAGATGATTTTATTTTTGATATTGTTAATTATCCCCATTTAGATGAGGATGTTCCCCGAGCAATTTCTTATGGGGTGTATGTGTCTCAACTTATTCGTTTTTCTAGAGCTTGTACTCGAGTTGAGGACTTTAATATTCGTAATCTTTGTATAACTATAAAAAAGCTACTCCATCAGGGTTACCGTTACCATACACTTCGTAAAACCTTTGCACACTTTTATTATCGTAACCCTGATATTCTTTCCAAATATAAAAGTATTTAAGAACTCTTCTGCGACACGGACTATCACAACCTGACTTCTATGGTGACGTGATTTACAAACGTCGCAAAGCCTTGGTCATGATCATCATACTATCTTTGTTAAACTTGTTAAAAGGTTTATCAAAAGAGGTTATGACCCTATCATTTTGCAACGCACTGCATGCTTGGTGGTGGACCGATTTACAGTTCGCCACTATGCTTTCCTCTTTGATTGTGCGATGACCGGACAGCTTGTGGACCCTATGATGACGTCTACCTAAAGCCCAAAAGGAGGTGACGTTCGATGTTTGTCTGCAAAATTGTCTCGTCGTGCGCTCAATGGTTTATTCTCTTGTTGCTCTGGCTTCTGCCAATCACTGAGTAACTTCTTTGTGGCTTTCTAGGCTATCTTTTTTGTATTTATATATATATACGGGCATCTTTGTGTTTTATGTATATTCCTTATTAATGCTGCCTTGTTGGTTAGAGAATAGTTCATGGCGGGAATTTCTTTATTTACACCCGTTTTATTGGGTTGACAGTAGGGTTAGTGTGAGGTTTGGGGCACCCTAGAACCTGGTTTAGTGACCACAAAAGGAAGTCACTGGGGGTTTAAACCGGATTCTACGGTGCACCAAACCTCACTCTTACCCTATTGTCATCCCAATAAACGAGACAGTGTAAATAAAGATATATCCGGCAGGTTATATTCTCTGACAAACAAGGCAGCATTAATAGGCAATATAAGTAAAATACACAAATGATCATGTATATATAATATCAAAAAGTAAAGCCTATCTAGAAAGCCACCAGTCACGCAATCGGAACATAAAGAATATCATGTTAGTGCCTGATCTCATCCAGTTTATCAGGTAAGGCCAAGGGAAAAAAACGAAGCCCGAGGCTGTGTTTCGTATTTATCATGTTGATCGTTTAAAATCATTTAATTAACCTTTTTTCCCCATTTGTTTCTGTTCAAAAATACCCAGACGTCATCAAATAAACCATGACGTCATCAAAAGAGGTGCTGACGTCATCAAAAGAGGTGCACCTGACGGGATAGGAAAGGAACTGCCGAGATAAGATCTTATCTCAGGCACCCTGTTTCTCGGCAGAATTATACAGATCGACATGATAAAACCATACCTACAAGGATAAGTAGAAGCAATGTATGCGACTCAACAAAAATGAAAGGTTTGCCAATAGGAGTACCGACGTTCAGTGACACATAGGCCGCTAGTGGTTTAAGCAATGTCCTAGGGAGCACGACATCTCACTATTACCATATTGTCATTACAAGGGACGGTGTAAATACAGATGACTGAAAGAACTACAACCAAATACTTAAAACGAATGTCATTTATAAATAATAATTTAGACACGCGACACGAGGGCACTGGAACATCTGTCCTCTATATTTAAATTTTCACCAGAAACTTTGCATTTTAAAGTTACCCGGCATACTGCCAATTCAACAAAACGGCTACCATGCCATATTTATTCCGTATGAAAAGCTACATTTCCTGTTCGACATGTATATCAATTCTATAGATATGTAGTTATATTCTAAATAAGATAGAGAAGTATTAACAAATATATAGCCAGTTATTCCTAGTGTAATATTATCTGTAATACGGGAATTATGCCTAGCTAGTTACTACTGTTTTGATTTATTCTCGATATAAAGAAATATGCACAGCATCATAAATATCATCTATGATAATGTTTACGTTAATGTCTGATATAACGAGGTCTGGCAAATACTACTGAAAGTTTACACCTGGCTTTTGGTTCCTGCTGATATTTTACTATTGTATAGTCTCACAAACATGCGTCTTATGATGTTCGAGGCGATGGGCCTTTGTTGTAACTGGCATATTGTCCTCACTTTGTTAACATTCTTTATCGTTTACACATTGTATTATTAAGACATAGAAACTGTTCTTTATTAAGCTGTGGTATTCTCAAAGAAGAGCGGTTGTTTGTGGTAATCTACTGAGATAGTAAAGTGTTTAATTACTCTTGTAGAAGCACAATACTGCTGAATGGTCCGAGGAATACGTATCGAAATCCATTACCATATGCTCGAATTATAGGATGCATTTTTTGCAAAGAAATCAAATAAACTGACTCTACTGTCAGTGAAATTTTATTAAGTACGCAATAGTCTCACAAACCACAAACAACTTCGGGTTATTGTGCAAACATGTTCGCAACTAATGATGAGAGTGTGCGACCACTATTTTCAAAACATCAAGAAGTGAGAACGGACACATCGCAATTTTTTTTTATGAATGCAGTACAGTAGCTGCTATTATTGATAGAGAATACGTGAGTTGTTTCTATCATGGGCACCTCTGTTATTTGAAGAGTATCCAACCGCACCGAATCGTGAAGAACAAAACTGAATAAGAAATATAACAAAACAATCTGAAATTAAGCGAAGTATCTTTAAAAATGTATGGTGGATAATAGGTCTAAATAATATTAGCAGAAAACAATATGAAAGTATTCAATAAAAGGTTATTGTCTTTTGTAATTTGTATGGAGAAATATTACTTGGAACTCAATATGTTTGGCGTCAAAATAGTTCGTTCCAAGTAGTTATATTTTTCTCCATATAAATTCAGAACGTATGCTATACTCAACAAAAAAATAAACTTCCGCAACTTCACCCATACATGTAGACACAGTGAAAATATATTTTATTTGGTGTTATATGTTAATACCTTTGTTAAAAGGCCAGCACTGTCATGACAACAATTTTCCTTGAATCAAACTTGTACGCACAGTTATTCCCCTTGTTTTAGTTTAAACAGCATTTCCGGGTCTTGTGGTTTAAACTTTGATTTAACACAGTTTTGTTCTATTGAAATAAACAGAAGATAACCCCAGCACCAAAAAGACGGAGAAAGTAAGCTGACCTGTTCACTCTCTTTTGCGCAATACTGCTTTCAAGAATGAATATTTTAAGATTACCTCCCTTTATAATACAAATATAGTGATTTCGCTATTTGAATAAAACATGTTTTAGCAGCAACACACTAACTCTAATTGATAAGTATAAAATTATGAAATTATATCTAGATTGGTGTACAAAGTGTCACAAAGTCAACCCTATGCAAATCACAGCTTAAAATGCGAAAGTTTCTTTTATTGTTCAGTATATTACAGATAGATCAACGTTATATGCACACTATTTCATTTGAGAACAAGTGTACTTCAGTAACTCTTCTATATTAAGTTGTCACTATATTAAGCAAATTAGTGTTAATGTGCAATTTCGCTTTATTTTCATATATCCTGGGCTATTATATTGCAATAGGTCGTTCAGAAGAATTGTATTGATTCCGAGCGGTTGTATTATATATGTTATAGTTCGTATTAGTGCGTTGTATACCATCGTATTAATATCTTGTTTTTCTTTCGTATAAAATGCCCGTAAGTAATCTCTCGGGATTGACACAAGAAAAACTAATTAAACGAGTTCACCTCTGGTAGTGGTAATACAAGGTACTTGTGGTTAGGCACGATTCACTTTCTATGGCTTTGAAGATAAACCCGAGAAGAGAACAAGTAATGCAGTTTTTCTATAAGCTTTTGACAGGTGTTATAAATATTGAAGATCAAAACTCCACTTCATCAGTGCATATAGTCTATTAGATGCAGGAAACTTAATCACAATTAATCAATGCGGTTCATTGGGTGTGCACCAGACTCTTCAGACCACGTCTTAGAGTCTTGTCGTCGTTTCTTTGTTGTTTTCTCTTAGACTCGTTTTTCCGACGGCTTCTTTAACTGGATTGTCCCGTGTATCTCAGTATATCATTCGAACAAGTTCAAGAAACACACGAATCTATTTGTCAGTAAGAGTGAGGCACGGCTCTCTCTCTCTCTCTCTCTCTCTCTCTCTCTCTCTCTCTCTCTCTCTCTCTCTCTCTCTCTGAATTGATGTATAGCAGTGTCTTTATTTATATCAGCATTAAGGAAAATTTTTTTATACACATGATACAGAATCCACAACATTCAAACGCAATGGCACGGTAGGTCTGTACTTCTATTTCATAAACTACATTAACGGAGCAAAGTAAATAGTCAATGAAAGAGACATTACACAACACAATGGCACGGTAGGTCCGTACTTCTATATCATAAACTACATTAACAGAGCAAAGTAAATAGTCAATGAAAGAGACATAACACAACATAATGAGGTTGAAGACAGGGCTACCGACTCGGAACATGTAACATCATTATGATTTTAAAGCATTTCGTTTTCAACGGAGCCATAAAGTATGAAAGAACATTGACCTCTGTTTTCTCCTACTGTCTTTACTCTATGCGCTATCAATAGCATGTAGCCATAACAATAACAAATGTCCAGTAGGAGAAAACAGAGGTCAATGTTCTTTCATACTTTACTGTCTCCTCTAATTAGTATGTAGTGTTTAGGATAATAATCAGATTTGTAACGTCGACACAGCTTTGGTACTTTTTTTCTCAGTTGTTCAGGCGTGTTTGGATGTTAAAGTAGAGAAAACAGAAGAATTTGAAATACAGCATTAAAAGAACCAGCCGTCATAAAAAACACACTCAAAACCAACAGCAATTACATGGATAAATACAGGAAACGTGTGATACCACAATCATAAAGGTGATGACATGGGTAAAGCCATGGAATGGCAGTGGCAAAAACTGCCGCTGAAGGTTTACACCAGATTCCATGGTGAACGAAACCTCACTCTTACCCTATTATCATCCCAATACAATAGGACAGTGGAACCAAAGACATCTTCACCAGAATGTGTACGTGTTTGTTAATTTGCTGCATGGTTAGTGGCTCTTCTTCTGTTTTTCTATTAACTCTTCCATTTTCCAATGGCACACTTTATATTTCCTGCTGTGAAAACAAATTGCTGGTCAGGTATTATTCGGTATAGTCTAGCTTTAATGAACTTATTGGAAACTCGGGTCTGGTTGTTCTGGTAGTTTCAAATTTCACGGCTATTATTGTTGATAACGCCTTGTGGCGCATTACAGTGCGGCTTGGTTTGATTACTAACACAAAGCACGTGTATGCTCCTGCTGAGTGATATGTTATCGACTGTAAAACTATGTGTCTTTTAGAATATGTTTATGCATTTAATGAATTGTGTAGTAGAAAAAAGGGTAAAAAGGTAATACAACTAGCATTCATCTAATCACTAGATGATAACTTATATAGTCATTTGAAGAATGTATTTGTCTAAGATTTCATTTAAATGTTATCAAACGAACTGTTCTGTTTCTGTTCAACGTTATAATATCATAAAGATGGCTCATTCTGTTAAGCAAAGATAAATGCGTAGGCATACACTGTAACTAAACCACATTGCGTGTGGGTATGCCATCTATAATATTCGTGGCTCGGTACTCATTTTTTACAACCAGAGAAAGCTTGCTGTTATCATTAATGACCTCAGAAAAACAGAAACATATACTGAAACAAAAGCACATGTTCGAACAAAAACCGTATTTATTATTAATATAAAACGACTGAAATGCCATAAATGTAATCATTGATGAACTTTTTTATTATAAAACAAGTACTTTGACAATTCTCCAGTATTACGATAAAGGTGTTGTAAGTATACTCTTAATGGGAAACATTTATAGGCGTAATGTGTTTTACATTTTCTGCAAATTGGAGCCAAAGGACTTGAACATTTACTGTTTTACACGAAGCCAGTTTTGTCATGCTGTGCTAAATATTTAGCCCATCCGTGGGGATTACTGATTTTTCATACGGATATATTTAAACAAATATGTAAGCGGTGTCCTTCTCCAAATTTAATACATTTAAGGTACTAACAATTGACATAGAGAATCGATCAGCGTGTTAAACTCTATATGCTTACGTTTAAACGTTCAGTATTACAATCGAGTCGGTAACACCAAATGCCCATCTACCGATGACACTGACATCGTTTTCTAAGCTTAATAAAAAGACTGCTGTAAAGCTGTCTATTCGTCATGATTTATTTTCTCTGGAATATCAGGAATATCAATCGATTATCAGAATTCAATAATTAGGATAACAATTTCCCAATTGAAAATGATTTGTAGGTCTTGGAGCTTTATATTGAAAGGAAAGAGAAACGCGACACGGCAATTTCCGCTATATATTGTATATACTGCACACTTAATTCCATATAATTATATTCCACGGAAATCCCAAGATGTTTTGTAAAAAAAAAAGTGCAGTTAGTTAGAGGAAGGACACAACTGTAATGATGTAGACGTTTTAGACAGTACAAGAAATTCATATATGTTGAAGTTCCTCTTTGAAAAATTCAGCCAGTTCAGTACTGTATTTAACATAAAGTGTTTGCAAAATGTGGTGCATCCTAAGTTTGCGCCAAACGGGTACTCTGTCAATATGAAACTTTGCAAGAATAATATTTGCTGTGTTACGTGTAGTTTTAGTCTTTTTCCGAAAGGAAAGATCTTACGTAGCCATGTACCATTCGACTAACAGCAGCATATTGTACATACAATATATAGCGGAAATTCCCGTGTCGCGTTTCTTTTTCCTCTCAGTATATATTGCATCTTCAATTATCGCCGGTAGGAGCCCGGTGAATACATTTCCTTGCCAGCGAATATATTTGTGATTATATGTGGTTAACGCACTATAAGGAGAAGCAATTTTTGGGGAATAAGTTTATTTGTGACATAGTATTTTTAGCAAATGCCCTATTATATTGACATTGCAATAAATTAAAGGTTTCTTTGGACTGTATTTAGTTCTTGTGCAGTGTTCATGTGTTTGTAAATTATGATTTCTCCAACATTTACGTTTATAATACGGAGCCTTTTTGCAGTGAATTTAACGGAGAGTGTTTTACTCCCGTTTAATTGGCATTTGACTTATACGTATTTGGGGGAGCATATTGTCGCCGCTTCGTCCGTCCGTGCGTCCCACTTTTGTCCGGAACATATCTTCAAAAGTACTGATGGAACTACAATGAAACTTCACACAGTGATAGAGGGCAATTGAAGAAAGTACAGAGTGCAAGAACCATAACTCTGTTGTCAATCAGATTAGAGTCATTGCCCATTGTAATTTTATACTTAGACATTGTGTCCGGAGCAATAACTTCAGAACTACTGATGGAACTACAATGGAACTTCAGACAATGATAGAAGGCAATGGGAGAAAGTGCAAAATGCAAGAAACGTAACTCTGTCATCATTCAAATTAAAGTTATTGACTTTGTAATTTTATACTTAAGACTATTTCAAAACTACTAATGGGACTGCAACGAAACTTCAAACAATGATAGAGGGCAATGAGAGAAAGTGCAGAGCGCAAGAAACGTAACACTGTCTTCATTCCAGTTAGAGTTAATACACTTTGTAATTTTATAATTAAAGTTTTTGTCCAGAGCAGACCTCAAAATCCAGAAGTGCATAGCAAAAGAACCATAACTCTTCTTCATCAAATTAGAGTTATTGCCCTTTGTAATTTTATACTTACACTTCTTGTACGGAGCATTAGTCAAAAAACATTCATGGGACTGCAATGAAACGTGACACAATGATAAAGGGACAATGACAGAAAACAACCAATCTTCGTTCAAATTAGATATATTGCCTTTCAAATTTTATACTTGTAATTCTTGTCCGAAGCATCAGTCAGAAACTACTAATGGAACTGAAAATTGAAAACTGCTGGGTGATAGAAGGTCATATGATAAGTTGAGGATACATTTAGGGGAGCATCCATCGGTTCTACCGATTGTCTTGTTATATATTAAGTCTGTCTTATATGCTATTTATTTGATTCTTCATTATATTAATATTTTCACTGAGAAATAAAATCATAAAAAACAATCAAACTAAATCAATACAGTTCACCAACCAATAATACAACGGGCGAATTGATCATCTGCGTCTGTTTTCATGTTTATTTATAGGAAAAGTAGGTATGAAAGTAGAACAGGAAATGCATTACGTGGTCCGAGTATTAACTCCCATACCCCATCCAACGCCCTTCTCCAAGAAGCAAATTCCGGGTTGGCTGGGGTATGAAATAAAACCCTACTTTCGGCTTAAAAAGGTTGCATAACGCAAAATTAAAACATTTAATAGGTAATTTAAAACAGATTGTCGCATTTTTTTTTTCAGTAAAAAAATGTTTTTAAACATGTTTTATTGTCGAAATATCCGTTATAAAATTCTGCCAATATAAGCTTTCCCGTCGCTTAATGGAATTAAGACGGGACCACGTAATGGTATCTTTCATGCAACACAATCAACCAAAAACACGCATTAAAACAAACAACACTTATAATGTTGATAAGAAGCAAGGCGTGTGGCATCATAAACACAAACGGGTTGAACGTTTGTGTTATCTGCACACTCTGCAAATGACAAGTTATTACCAAATTATTTATGTCATGCGATAAAATCCGCTTCTTTATCTATGAAGACAATCTTAATGTTTTCGTGTCGTAAGTCGTAATGAGAATAGTTCAGTAGATAATTATCAATGTGGAACCATTTATGGAACCTCATTTCACCTTGATTATGTTGTTTCCACTCTCATTAAATCGACATAGATACTAATGCGTTTTATAATTACAACGACAACCATTTATAAAAATAGGTGTGTTTACAGAATTATCGTTAGTCAGTTTTTCATGAAAGCTCATCTAAGACAGAACTCAAGTCCCGAATGCAGTTTTCCAGATATATTTATAACATATGTTTCGTTCTATTGGCGTGTCTGTTACAGTATTACGAATGTAATTCAATTGTTTACCTTTTGTTTTATCTGTAATATATTGTACATATACCTTCAATAAAATATTTTCTTCACGATATACTTATTTAATATCAATAATAATAATAATAATAATAATAATAAGTATAAAATTCGAACAGGAAGTGCAGCTTTCACAGAGCACAGTAAACCCAAAACCACGCAAACATGGCTTAAGTTTAGAACTGACGTTCGTGCTTTCTCTTACTTGAAGCACATATCTACTATTGGAGCATGGTTGAAAGTCGTAGACATTTTCAAACAGGTGATGGTGTTTTAACGATCTGCAGTTTCTTAGATACTTAAACATGCATTACTTCTCTTCAACATATATTGGAAGGATAATAGCAAACGTTTCAATGTAATAGTAAACTTATGCTGCCTTTTAGTGGCGTCAAAATGCTCCTCTCAGATTGGTATTTTTATTTATGAATTATATCAAACACGTGTCTATAGATAGCGCGCCATTCTAAATGCAACTAATTGTGTTTGAGTGCATCGGCAATATATGCTTATGTTTATGCTCCAACACGTAGTTAATGATCAAAGAACAATTTAATGGAAACAATTCAACAGAAACTTAAAACGCAATTAATATACAATCAAGCACGAGGTATAGAAACAATACAAAACCACTAGTATTAAAAAATAAAAAATAAAGGTTTTTAATACTTGTGCTTCTGTATTGTTTCGCAGCGTTGTAACAAGATGGACAAAGTGGAGACAACTCACCAAGGGAGAATCAAGAATAAACAAATTTACAAATTTATTTACAACAAGATGAATATATATACAAATGAATACAAATGACAAATAGAAATCTCAACGGTTTAAATCATGTTTAAAATGAAGTTCACTACATTAGATTAAACTGTTCGGTTTTAATCAGACTGAATATCTGATATCTGTATTTATGATATATGTATACTATATCACACGCTGTCTTATCTCTCAAAGCTATATCTAGCGGAGTCCTTCCGGTACAGTTCCCGGCACTAACACTTCACTCCCGCGTAATATTGAAATCCCGTCCTTAGCGGTTGCTCTTCGTTCCGGTACCACACATACTTCCGGTGACGTAATTCACACGCGACGCCCACTCGCACGATCCTTTCCGGCGATGGCCCAAGTCCCGATATTACACATCCGGTGACTTTATCTGCGTAGCTATTTGCGTAACCAGGCCCTCTTGCATAGCGTCTCCGTGGCTACTGTCTGGTCTGTCGCCCAAATAGCGAATGCTGTCGTTCCCGCGTCCTATGACGGCGTTCCCAACCTACGACCCCGTAGACCACGCTCCAGACCATACGCTCTACATGCTCTACGCTCCTAGCGTATACGGCTAAAAAATATATACCCAGTCTTACAATGTTATCACAACATGTATTTTAAAACATGTATCACCATACCTAATACTGATTGCAAAGCAATCTTTATTCAGAATGAATAAACCAGAATTATAAACCTTCTTCGAATAGACATTATGCTAAACTTTAACAAAACGTGTAAAACAATTACAGATGTAATTTATCGACATTGAAATCTCACATTTCTAGATATAACGCAAAACTTACAACATAATAATTCAACCATAGACTGAATGAATAATTGGTTTTACATCCCGTTAACACATTATAGGCTATAATGGTACAGCGACCTCAGAGTGATTGAATAATAATGACAATATGGAAACCAATCTCAGAGATTTATACTGCACAATAAACAATAACCGCTTCTGCAATAATGTAATGACAGTTAGAAACCTCCGTAGAAAAAGTACATACAATCTGAATCGCGTATTCCATGCCCATGTTACTCGGACTGCTCGGACTGCACGTAGTGTCATAATAAGAATTATATACATTTACTGGTAAATACTGGCAAATTTACTCATAATACACAGCTTGTAAAATCATAACTTTCTTAATAGTTGATGGATTTTGATGAAATAAATGCCATAACAACTTATTTTTTATCAATAGAATGAATCTAGTAAAATATCATTTAATAGATATAGGCATCGATTAAAAGTGATGCGCTTGGCAAAAATCTATCAAAATTTCTATTCAAAATCAGGGAAAATGAGGCCCCGACAAACACAGTTAAAAACTCTAAGTAAATATGCACTCATTTTGTTACAAGCGTAACATTTTAAAAACACTGACATGCACAGAATTGTCAAAGTGTAAATGGAAAATGTTTTTGTATAAATGTAAATATGTGTTTATTTTAAATTTCGATTAATGTATATTCAGATTTTACATTAAGTTTCTTGTTGATACAATATATTTTAGATAACAAGCTGTCAACTGTCGCCGAAATATGTTTTGTGTAAAAAATGTCAATAATTATCGTAAAATTAATGGATAAATTGCTAAATACAGATGAATAGGCATTGCATACGGGAATCGTGGGAAGGAACAAACAAAGGAATATTTGAAATTGGATTGGAGGTAAATGTGGGTACGGTCAGCGTCCCATCACATTCAAACATCAACAAACCACAATCGTTCTTCAGTGTATCATGACATTTGAATGATCAACTAGTTACATGTATGACGACATGTCCATATAATCATCAAATGTTCCGGTAACATATGTCTATAGAGTTACATTCTGTTTACGACGTTCATTTCGTTCTATGGTCAAATATTTGAGGGACAACACATACTTGACCGAGTCATTCAGGAGAAATCAGTAAACATACTGTATGCTTCGTATTTATATAAATAATGAAACAAAAGTCGCTCCAAATGCCTGCTACGCCGTCTTCTATATGTTGTGATACGTGCAAAATGTTTTGCACAATGTTTTGATTATAACGCAAAAAGCCTATGGCATTCTATTCAAATAAAATCCTCTTAGCTAACTGAAGATTATTGACAAATCCTTCTCCAAGCAATGATGGTTTTTGTTGTGCAGAAGCCTGAGTTCAAAAGAAGCCAGTCCTACAGAAGAACCAATTTATCATTTAATTATAAACATTTAGAACAATGTGGCTGCATATCAAAGAAGATAAACTATCAGCAAATCATAGCTTATACCTTTCAATACTATCGCTGTTATAGGGACTGAAGGATACTGTTAATTTTCATGTAACCAACAGTAGTGCATCATGACTGAATTCATGATCGAGTTCTTCATGAAGTACTACTAATACAAATTGATTGTCGACCGAAACCTCCGTGCTACGAATCAGTAGTGTTATTTTTACTGGTCCTTTTGGGACCAACGAGCCCAAAATAGGTGGCTTTGAAGTAGAATACCGCTTAAGCCGGTGCTAGTGGGCGTGAGAGGTGTTGCTTCTTTCATTACTTCTCATGAACAGACTCAATAAAACCTTATTTTCTTATTTGTGTTTGTTGCTCCCAAAGGATCACGTTAATCAGTATATATTTCCATATAACTACAACATTTCTGTGCATATGAGTGTTTTAAAATGTTACACTGTGAAATATAGTTTAAACTAATGTTTTGAATATTTTTCTCTGAATTGTATGTATATACATTTTGATACATGTTTAAGCATACACATAATACTACATCGTCGAGGCACTCAAACACAGTTAGCCGTTTAAAAGTTGTATGCTGACACTCGAATGGAACACTTTTCTATAGACACGTGTTTGATAATCATAAATGAACACAATCATAAGTGGTGCCTTATACGTTTTTTACACATGTACCATAACCTTGCACGTTTCTTATTATCCCCATTATATATGCCTATGAGAGCGTAATAATTAGAACACCATCTTTTGTATTTGAGAAGGTTTGCGACTTTCAGTGGTGCTCATAATAGTAGATAAGAGATTACTGTAAGAGGAAATGCAAACACGAACATTTCATTTTTAAAATTAAACTGAAGATGTTCTTTGGTTTTAGTTTAAACTTATTTATTTTACATCGATTGTAACGAAAACTTATTTGAATCATTCTCGATGTCTTCCTGGGTAGTACCAGCATTAAGCAAATGCAGATAAAGTGTCTTGCTCAGGGACACAACTCATGACAATGGCGGGGATCTAACACACGACTTTTCGATCATGCATCAACCACTAGACCACAGCGCTCCACTTTGGTTTTAGCATATGCTACTGTTGCTCTATGCATATTAATAATTTCTATGGTGTTACATAGTGTATTAAACCAACAACTTGACAGATGGCAGTAACATCTTTATCATATGATAAAGTTGTATAGAAATCATTACAGTGCAGATTTGATGGAGATATAAACGAATAAAACCTTTCCGTTGATAACAGTTAGATGAAATCTTAGAAAAATGCACGCCCACTTACGTTATCATCTAGCGATTCGCAGAAGGCTAGTTGTATTACCTCTATGCTTTCTTCCACTAGAATGATTATTAAACTTCATAAATATAATTTAATGCACACATAGTTTTACAGTCGAATACATACCAGTCAGCAGGAGCGTACATGTGCGTTGTGCTAGTAATCAAACCAAGTCACAGTGTATGCAAGACCGCGCCCAATACTAGGCGTAATCAACAAGTATAGCCTTGAAAACAGCCAGAAACAACAAGACCTATGTTTCCTATTAGTTCATTAAAGCTAGACTATATCGACATATACATGACCAGCGATTCTGTTTCACTGTAGGAAATACAAAATGTGCCATACGAAGATGGAAGTGTAAAAAGAAAGATAGAAGAACCAATTACCAGGCAACTTGCTAAGATTGTTAGAGAATATAACCTGGCGAGGATGTCTTTGTTGGCATTGTCCTATTTACATGATTTAGTAGACAATAGGGTAGGGTACACATGAGGTTTCGTGCTCCACAGAATCTGGTTTAAACCTTCAACTGTATGTCTGCCACTGACCATTTCAAGGCGGTACTCCTGTTACCAATTATTTTATGTCTGTGGCATTTCTTGCTTGAATTTATCCCCGAAATTGTTGTTTTGTGTGCGTGTTTTAGCTAAAGATGGTTGTGTTTTCTGTTCAGCTTTGAGCGTTCCAATGCGGTATTCCTATTTTAACCATTGGAAATTTGAGATGTCATATCTAGCCTTCTAATAATAAATCACAGCTCCTCTAATTAATATACAGTGTTCGGGTTAATCATCTGATTGTAAATGTGACATCGCCTTGTGCTCTTTTTTCTCATCTTGTTTCGGGTATGTTTTATCATTGACACATACCCGAAACAAATGAGAAAAAGAGCACAAAGGCGATGTCACCTTTACAAATCTGATGATTAACCGAAACACTGTATATTAATTAGAGGAGCTGCTGATTTATTATTAGTAAGGCTAGATCTTAATTACAGCGCATTGGGCATAAACAGTTGATGAATAATACGAGTAGTACATGATGGCGGTCTATGTCCTTTCATCATGATACTTGATGATGTTGGACCGTCTTCATGTTGTGTATTGTCTTGCTCATTGACTACTAATATTTATTATTATACCTCACGTTTACACTCCTGTATAAATTGCCCATACCCCTAGCGTGTGTTCACCGGTAAACAATTTTTACTGTTACAAGATTGTGACGTCACGGGAAGTATAAAAATAGGTTTTGGGTTTTTCCAATTACGACACGCTTTGCGCATTTGGAAATCGGTGGACGCTTATTAAAATACAGTTGAAGTTATTTCAATTGTAAGACGCTTGGTTTACCAAACGACAATAAACATTTTGTTACTTTAAATCAAAACTAGAATAATAAAAAAAAATGTTATTGGGATTTTTTCCCTCTCATATATTATAATTTTAATCAAAACAATTTTTGTTCGGTATAATAAAATAAATATTGCATCCCAGTGAGGGTGACAGTGGATATTGTCAACCTTCGGAAAAATAATGTCAACCGAGGCGAACCTCATGTGGCAATATCCACTGTCACCCTCACTGGGATGCAATATTTATATAATGTGCTCAATTCATTTAGTTGTGTTATAGAAGTGTGGACCCACGGTGCCATTGCGATTGAGTAATGTGATTGCTTTAGCACCATTTTACTTTTTGGTGTTGTAAAAGCCATGCTTTTCACCTATTCAACAAACTTGATGAGAGAGAGAGAGAGATATAGATGCATAGGAATCTGGGAGTCTGCCTTTCTCTTACTATTGAATAGATGCATATGATTCTTGAACGTGCTCGGTTGATATACTGAGATACACGGGACAATCCGATTTAAGCTCCCACAGAACGGTTCTAAGCTGTCACCAATAAAACTGAGGCACCGATGAGGCTCTAACACGTGATTTAAAGATTCTGAGTTTAATATTTGATGTGTCCAAAACCTTTTACACGATTGTAGAAAACCCGTATTACTTCGTTATTACTATTGATCATGTTTATAAAAAAACTGAAGTATTAGCCTGTGCTGTGTGGCGGCGGTAAAACGTCTCCCCGTGCTTGCAATCAGGAATGTTATTCATTCCGATCTTTGCAGATCGCTGGGCCCGATATTTACAGATATCGGTGGTGCATCTTTAAATACCTTTGTTTTCCTACTTGAATTTCGAATAGGTGGTTCCACTACTCCAGCCTTTAATGGCTCTGAGTATTGTTGAATCACACTTAGGATATGTTGCCTGCTTTTTAATTTAGTCTTTTGTTACCGGTGATACGCAGGCTTCATAACCGCTGCTCACAACTAAATTCCGGTTTGTTTATTTCGCCCATTGTTTTCCCGTTTAGGGCAAAGCGTTTAGTTAGAAATTGGGACCATACGCCGCTGGTCATGGAATGGTGTAAAAATACCTCATTGAAGGTTCCATGTTCACCTTCATATGCATAATATCTCCGGGATGGCTGATATGTTTAGGATATAGACATTTTAAATATTGAGTTCTGTTCAACCCGGGGCTAGAAGGCGTGAACGGTAGCAAGCACTTTTCACTACCGTTCATGAACAGTCTCAATCAAACCGAGACTGCAGTATTTTTTGTTTTTGTGTTCGGCGATTTCCAAATTTCTTCTTTCATACGTTTTTAGAGCTTTCCTTGTCATGCAAGTATTTGGTTGACTGTATTCTACGCACATGCTATATCGTACACGCATACCTATGTGCACACATACATGGAGCATCACATGCTATGCTATACACGCAAACTCACCTGGTATGCCATACATACACACTCACATGCTATGCCATACATACACATCACATGCTGTGCCATACATACAAACTCACATGATATGCCATACATACACACTCACATGCTATGCCATACAAACACACTCACATGCTATGCCATACTTACACACTCACATAATATGCCATTCATACACACTCACATGCTATGCTATACATACACACATGATATGTCAAACATACACACTCAAAGAGGTCGTGCGATTCTATAGAACTTGTTTTCTTCTCGGGTTTATCTTCAAAGTCATAGAAAGTGAATCGTGTCTAACTACATATACCTTGTATTACCACGGCCAATGGTGAACTCGTTTAATTAGTTTGTCTGCTATCAATCCCCAGGGATTACTTATGGTCATTTTATGGAAGATATTAATACTTACACACTAATACGTAATGTAACATCCATGATACAACCTCTCGGAATCAATACAGGTCTTCCGAAACGAGTTCTGCATTATTTTGATTTTAACGAGCCTTTTGACGAGTTCAAATTACGAATAATTTGTAACGAATGGTTATGTTTAAGAACCTTTTTTTATCACATAACATTATAGTCAAATATGTAAAATATAATTCACATGAAACGACGTCAGACAAACTTTAGCGCCAAAACTTCAATAAAGGCTGCGTACAGCTAAATATAGCCTGACTTAAGTCCCGCCTTTTGCTGTGTACGATTCAGTACAGAAGTGAAAGTTCACAGAGGTCAGCAGATATAACCTTGAAATATTCAATATGCTTTTTCAGGAAGGATAAACTATAGGTAAAATAATCCCCATCAGCTAGGATCATTAAATTCAATAAAAAAATAATTTTTTCATGTTTTTGAAAATTTAACATCCATTGAAATTGCATGTCAATATTCAGTGCGGATTCAATAGTGTTTGTAAACACAGACATGTGCAGAGAGGTTGAGCTGGAAAAGTTGTCTTTTTCACACTTTCAAAGGCTTTGTGATGAAAATATCTATGAAATAAGGTAATTTAAAGAAAATCTGGTGTATAATTCTTGAAATATTAGCTGACAGGTGCCACAGGAGGTCTATGAGAAAGTATTTAGTTTTCTGCAACCTAAAGCACGTCCCTTGGCGCCAAAACGTTGTGTGACGTCATGACGTCATGTCAAACACAACGTTGGGTCACAAAGAGTTCTTGTTTATCTTAGCAGAAGGACAGTTTAGGCCGACTTGTATAAACATGAAAACTGATTTGTATAACGTTAATTATTTGTTATAAGTTGTTGGTAAATAATAAGTTCCTGACTTAGGTTTGGTTCGATTTATAATAAACAAGACATGTCACTGTAAGCGACAAATGCACCGAAGTTTGTTTTTTTAACTTTGACCTCTAAGAGTGACCTTGACATTGGAGCTATGGACCTTGATTTTGCGCGCGACACATTGCCTTATTGTGTTGAGCACTTCTGCCAAGTTATTGAAAAATCCGTCCATGAATGTCGGAGTTATTAACCGGACATGAAAGCATTTCTTTTTTTGACCACTGCCCTCTGAGTGTGACATCGGACTTGGATTTTGCGCGCGACACGTCGTCTTGTTGTGGTAGCACTTCTGTCAAGTGATTTGAAAATCCGTCCAGGAATGTTCAGAGTTATTGACTGGACACAATTGTACGGACGGACTGACAGACTGACTGACGAACGGACAGACGATGCGACTACTATATGCCACCCTTCGGGAGCATAATAAATTAGTTTTAGAAAACAAAACTTGCACAGTATTACACAGTTCATGTATGTCATGCTTAACTAATCAAACTCATTTCAGGTTGTAATACACATGTTTAGGCACAATAGAATATGAAATGGGTGTTCGACACTGCTAAAAAGGGCTGTTATGTGATAAAATTCAACATTCATTTATATATGAAGATAATTTAAAAGCAATCCTCATGTCAGGCATGATACGATACAGCGCTAAAAAAATTGTAGATTTAAAAAATACTTTTGCAGGTTAACATTAATATTTTAACAATTTTCAGGCTCGACATGCAACGACAGATAGCATGAAAAAAGAAACGTACTAAATTATGGACTGTGTTCAGAGAATGCTGCCAGTCCTGTTCGGTATCTGGATGACATATTAAACAGTGGGCAACCCTTTCTTTTCTACTATGGTTAATAATATATACCCTAAAGAACTTCACAAAAATTATATTTCTGATACGAACGCTTCTTTTCTTGATTTACATCTCTCCATTGAAAATGGTGAAATAATTAGCAAATATTTGACAAGAGAGATGATTTTAATTTTGATATTGTTAATTATCCTCATTTAGATGGAGATGTTCCCCGAGGAATTTCTTATGGGGTGTATGTGTCTCAACTTATTCGTTTTTCTAGAGCTTGTACTCGAGTTGAGGACTTTAATTTTCGTAAAATTTGCATAAATAAAAAGCTACTCCATCAGGGTCACCGTTACCATAAACTTCGTAAAACCTTTGCACAATTTTATTATCGTAACCCTGATCATCTTTTCAAATATAAAAGTAATTTAAGAACTAATCTGCTACAAGGACTATCACGACCTGACTTCTGCTGTGACGTGATTTACAAACGTCGTAAAGCCTTGGTCATGATCATCATACTATCTTTGTTAAACATGTTAAAAGGTTTATCAAAAGAGGTTATGACCCTATCATTTTGCAACGCATTGCATGCTTGGTGGTGGATCGATTTACAGATCGCCACTATACTTTCCTCTTTGATTGTGCGATGACCGGACAGCCTGTGGACCCTATGATGACGTCTACCTACAGCCCAAAAAGACGGTGACGTTCGATGTTTGTCTGCAATCTTGTCTTGTCGCCAATCACTGAGTACCTTCTTTGTGGCTTTCTAGGCTATTTTTTTATGAATTTATATATACACACGAGCATCTTTGTGTTTTATTTATATTGCTTATTAATGCTGCCTTGTTGGTTAGAGAATAGTTCATGGCGGGGCTTTCTTTATTTACACTGTCCCGTTTTATTGGGTTGACAGTAGGGTTAGTACTTATGATTTCTCTACACTATATACAACCTTACCACATCATCTTATTAAAGACAAGCTAATTTCTCTTATTCAAAAAACATTCGCTAGAGAAAATACTACATTTTTGGCATGTAATAATATTAAATCGTCTTTTACTAACGGCAGTTTAGACAATTATACTATGTGGACTTGCTATGAAGTTTGTGAAGCACTCATCTTCCTATTAGATAATATTTTCGTCAGGTATGGTACTACCGTTTATAGACAAATTGTTGGTATCCGTATGTGTACTAACTGTGCACCACTTGTCGCAGATTTGTTTTTATTTTGCTATGAAAGGGATTTCATGTTGAGTCTTTCACCAGATACCCAGGCAGATGTTATTGAAGCTTTTAATGACACCTCTCGGTATCTGGATGACATACTGAACATTGACAACCCTTTCTTTCCAACTATGGTTGATAATATTTATCCTAAAGAACTTCAGCTTAACAAAGCTAATATATCTGATAATAACCCTTCTTTTCTTGATTTAGATCTCTCGATTGAAAATGGTGAAATAATTAGCAAAATCTATAACAAGAGAGATGATTTTAACTTTGACATTGTTAATTACCCCAACTTGGATGGGGATGTTCCCCGAGCAACTTCTTATGGGGTGTATGTGTCTCAACTTATCTGTTTTTCAAGAGCTTGTACTCGAGTTGAGGACTTTAATATTCGTAATCTTTGTATAACTAAAAAGCTACTCAATCAGGGTTACCGTTACCATAAACTTCGTAAAATCTTTGCAAAATTTTATTATCGCAACCCTGATCTTCTTTCCAAATATAAAAGTAATTTAAGGACTCTTCTGCGACAAGGACTATCACAACCTGACTTCTATGGTGATGTGATTTATAAACTTCGTAAGATTCTTGGTCATGATCACTTTCATACTATTTTTGTTAAACTTGTTAAAAAGTTTGTCAAAAGAGGTTATGACCCTATCACTTTGCAACGTACTGCATGCTTGGTGGTGGACCCTTTTACAGTTCGCCACTATGCTTTCCTCTTTAATTGTACGATGACAGGACAGGCTGTGGACCCTATGATGACGCCTACCTAAAGGCCATTGGGACGGTGGCGTTTGATGTTTGTCTATGATCTTTCTTGTCGTGCCCTAAATGGTTTATTCTCTTGTTGCTCTGGCTTCTGCCAAGTCATTGAGTACTTTCATTGTGGCTTTCTAGGCTATTGTTTTTTGTATTATATTTACACGAGCATATTCGTGTTTTACTTATATTGCCTATTGATGCTGCCTTGTTGGTTAGAGATTAGATCATGGCGGGGATTTCTTTATTTACACTGTCCTGTTTTAATGGGATAACAGTAGAGTAAGTGTGAGGTTTGGTGCACCCTAGAACCGGTTTAAACTCCCAGTGGCCTTTGTTGCCACTGACCGTTCCAAGGCGGTAGCCCTATTGTCAACCCTTTTGTGTTTGTGATGTCGTTTGCATTTGTTTTATAACTTTTGCCTTCTCGTTTGTCTGTTTGCGTGTTTGTTTGTGTGTTTTGTGGTTGACTGTCGTCCTTGAATGCTGCTTTCCCTGTCCGATGTTTTTGTCTTTCTTAGTGTGAGGTTTGGTGCACACTAGAACCTGGTTTAAACCTCCAGCGGCCTTTTTTAACACTGACGGTTCCAAGGCGGTAGCCATATAGTCAACCCTTTTGTGTTTGTAATGTCTTATTGGGTCTTGATTCATTTTTAATTTTGTTCTTTGTTTTGGTGTGTGTTTGTGGTTGACTGTCGTCCTTGACTGCTGCTTTCCTGTTCGATATATATATATATATTCTATATCTACACTGGCCTGAGGTGTATAGTACTACTGGGCCTAAATTCATCAAATGTTTGAGCACAAGAATCAGACTCAGACTCAAAATCTCATTGGTTTGCAAACCCTATCAACACAAAAGTATGGGTAAGAGTTATGATATTCAGACATTTTCTGTTAAACTACCTTTAAAATTACTCATTTCTGAAAGTAAATATAGTAATTTCCTTGTAAAATTGTTTTAATTTGGAAATAAAAAAAGAGGAGATTTGAGTCGAGCTCGATTCTTGTGCCTAAAAGCTTGATGAATATTAGGCCAGGTTTTATCCAGAAAAGTGGGCGTTCTGCCTCCACCACAAAAAAAAATTGACCGTCATATATAACCTTACATGTGTTGAAAATGACGCCAAACACCATACAAACAAACACACATCTAGATCTACAATTATACCCAACTGGAAATGGGTAAATAATTAGAAACGACAACCATTTTGCTAGAAACACTGTATTTCTAAAACATCGCGAATGCAGTTGTCCGGATATATTTATTATCATGTGCGTCAAAAGGTATAGAAGATGTTTCGCTCTGTTGGCGTGTCTATAAACCTATTATGAATGTAATTCAAGTGTTTACATTTTCCTTTATTTGTTATGCATTTCAGGTATATATTACACATTAATTAATGTCTTAATGATAAACTTATATAATACCAAAACATGTGTTTAAGTATAAATAAACTACTCCAGCAGGACTACCTTTACTATAAACTTCGAAAAACCTTTGTACAATTTTTTTATCGTAACCCTGATCTATTGTTAAAATATAAAAGTAATTTAAGAACTCTCCTGCGACAAGGACAATCACAACCTGACTTCTAAGGTGATGTGATGTACAAACCGTAAAATGCTTGGTCATAATCACTTTCATGCAATCTTTATTAAACGTGTTAAAAAGTTTATCAAAAGAGGCTAAGACACTATCATTTTGCAACGTACTGCATGTTTAGTGGTTGACCCATTTACATTTCGCCGCTATGCTTTCCTCTTTGATTGTGCTATGACCGGACAGATTGTGGACACTATGATGACGTCTACCTAAATCCTTATAGGACGGTAGAGTTTGATGTTTGTCTTTAATCTTGTCTTGTTCTCTTGTTGCTCTGGCTTCTGCCAAGTCACTGAGTTCTTACTGTGTGGATTTCTAGACTTTCTAGGCTTTTTGTTTTACACTGAACAAAATAGCTAAGTATCAACTTTTGTATCTTAACTATCTTTCTTATTTTAAATTTTTTAAAAAAGATATATGATAAGTATTTTGTTTTGACCCATAGTTTGTAAAACATTTATTTCTTGTTTAAATTGTTACATCTTTTGAGAGTTACCCTCCCTTTATATGAAAAAAATGAAATGTGCTGATAAAACACATAACATGAGTCAAAGATTGCTTAAAGATATAAAATTCTTAAAATTGGTATGAAATAATAGAAAAAAACATAAAAACTTGACACCTTTATCGCAACAATGAAATATGGATAATCTTAAATTACCTCCCTTTAAATTGAATATTGTTTGAAATTCAAGTAACTGTAATTCAGCGTTAACATTTATTATTTCGAAAATGTCTTTTCAAAATAGTAGTGGTAATGCTAGTAAAACATGATGCCAAAATAATTTTAATAGGCATATTTTAGAATTAGGAACATCGAAAGCTTCACTTATTCGAAGCACTTAATAAAATCCTATATACCCAGTTGTATAAGTGTTACAACTTATTTCTAAGAAAACACGTTGACTTAAAAGTTTTAAAATATGTTCATCCAATCAGAGTAGACGATTTACTTTCATTATTTTGCAGTTTAACCGTATCTCTAATCCAGCACAAAATACACAAAACAATGAGAATATTATTGACATATTCTTAGGTTGATACTTAGCAATTTGGTTTAGTATATATTAGTATATACACATGATCATTTATGTGTTTTACGTATATCGCCTATTAACGCTTTCTTGTTTGTTAGAGATTATAACATGACGGGGGTCTCTTTATTTACACTGTCCCGTTTAATGGGATGACAATAGGATAAGAGTGAGGTTTGGTGCTCCCCAGAACCTGGTTTAAACCCCCACCGACCTATTCTGCCACTGACCGTTCCAAGGCGGTAGCCCTATTATCAACTATTGTTTGTTTGTGATGTATATCTTGCCTTTTATTTATCTTTATATATATTTGTTATTCGTTTCTTTTTGTGAGTTTGGTTGAATGCTACTTTTCCTGTTCGATGTTTACTTTTCGTACTTCCTGTTACATGAAGGTTCTAACTACATTTAGGAGACGCTTTACAGTTGTAGTCCTTTTCAAATACAGGTGATGATGTTCTAATTATTAGCACTTTCATGGATGCTGAAAAATTCATTACCGGCTCATAAGCATATCATGAGGATAATGACAACCGCTTCACTGTGACGTCTAATGCTCCGCTTTGGTTTTGTATTTATTAAATTTTATAAATAGCAAACACGTGTCTATAGATAGTGTGCCATTCAAAGGTCATCATACATCATATTTGCAGATAAATGTGTTGAGTACATTGGCAAAAGAAGCGTATGTTTATGCTTATAACGTACTTAATGATCAAAAGCGTGGTACGGAAACAATAAAGAAGCATTTAATATTTAAAGCATTTAGTTTAATAATCTCATTCGCAGCGTAATATTTTCAAAACTCTGACATTCCCAGTAATGCTGAAGCGCATATAGAAGTGTTTCGGTTGACAATTAATATTTATTAGTAGTCCTTCATGAAGAAGCCAGTCATGAACATCAGACATGATGCATTAATTTTGGTTACATGAAACTGCGATTAAAACTTAACAACCTTATCATCCAGTCCCTATAGAGGTAGTCATGACAGGTATTGGCTATGATTTGCGGATAGTTTATCTACTTTCGTATGTAGCCACATTGTTCTAAGTGTTTATAATTAAATGGGCAATTGGTTCTTTGGTAGAATTTGCTTCTCTGGAACTCGGGACTTCCATCATGGCTTGGGAGAAGATTTTTCAATAATCTTCAGTTGGCTAAGAGGATTTTATTTGGATATAATGGCGTAGGTGTTTTGTGTTATAATATAATGTTATGGACATGTAAATATCAAAACGCATAGTGGGCGGAGTAGCAGTAATTGGGACCAAGGCTTGTTTCATTCTTACTGTAAAGTCGAAGCATACATTTACTAATTTCACCTGAATGGCAGAGTTAAGTACTAGGGTTGTTCGAAATAAATACGAGAGTTATCTCTGTGATCTGAAATTTCCATTGGACAAATTTAGCCTTGTTTCCTTCAAAATAACCCCCTTTGCCTTAATACACATTTTTAATATTTTTATCCAGTTTTTAAAACAATTTTCATACTCACATTTGGGTAATAATACCAAATAGGCACTGATACACCGCAGCCCCCAAAGCTTGTCTGGATGTTTATCTTTTACATGAGAGGTGCTTCTTTAACAAAATGAGAAGAGAAAATAATGACAAGGGTCTATCTCAGGGTAATAAGGCGAGTGAGTAAATACATTTACTTTTTCCGCTTTCAAAACATTAACCACAACAGAGGATTTATGCGCAGGACCGTTATCATGCAACAAATTCAAATACTTTAGCCACGACTTAGGCCGTTGATTTTGAAGGCCCTTTTCATTTTGCTGATAACAACAGTTTTATAGTACTTACCTGTGACTCCCTTTCCCTTTGGGACAGCGATATATATGACGGGCCACTAGTCTGGAGAAAACGGCATAAAGTACATTCTGAGTTGTTATGGTTTCCTTAGCAATACTTGGCCTTTTAACAGGTTTTGACATTTCATTTTTTCATATAAAGGGAGGGTAACCATTTTCACCCTAGTACCTTCTGGTCATCAGATAGCAAATGTGAGATCCACCTTGAGCTTATTTTCCTAAGCTTGAGGATTGTTTTTGGAATGGTATCAAACGGATGCAAAAGACAAGTTGGTCATCTGAGATATCTACCGTACAATATAACGCGCATCGTTTTCAATCATTGACTTGATTTTATCAATTTTTGGTTTGGTTAAGTGGTTGCAGTTTTTTGTCTTCCAGTTTGTTTGGTATCTTTGCCTGACATCTGACCAAACTGCAAGCAGGTGAAATTTTTTGTTTACTATCTCCATATATATACCACAAATTTCTTCAAGGATGGGTTTTGCCTTTAAACCTAGTTTACATCGACCCTTTATATAAGCCTGTATTTAAGAACCTCGTCCACTCTTTTACCTGTCATTTTTAACGAATGTTCGGTCTACCATTTCACACCAGTTTTACGCACGACAATCACGAAATAAACGGGAACACGAGCTAGTTACATTAATGTTCTAACATCCCTCGTATGTTTAGTCCCTAACTATTTGACCATTGGACAAGATGAACTACCTAAACAGAAAGTACGTATTCAGACATATGCTACTGGACAGAGTGATCATCATCCGGAAATATGTTCATGATCTATTGAGCATTCAAAGTTCATGATCATTTGAAGAATGTTTTTGGATTGTCGATGGTTGAATGTGATAAGAAATTGTCCCCACCCACGTCTACCTCCACTCCAATTTCAAATATTCCAATATATGTTCTCCTTCCCACGATTCCCGGTATACATCAACAAAACATCTCTATTTAGCCCTTTATCAACTAATTTTAAGATAATGATTGGTATTTCATACACAGAACAGTTGTCGACGACAGTTGCATTTGTTGTCTACAACATATTGTGTCAACAAACAACTTTATGTAAAATAGGAATATACAGTAATCGACATATACAATAAACACATACATATAAAAAAAACAATAGAATACACCATATGTAGAAAAGCGATTTATATTTCAAGAATTGCAAATGCCAAACTTGATAATAAATTCCAAACGGTGTAACAAATCAATTATTCACCTTAAGCTTATTAAATTTGTAATAAAAACGTGCGATAATTCGAAATCTTACTTTTTCTAATTTAGTTTTGCAATGATCACGAAGAATTTAAAATGATGCATGGCTCTTCCTGACATAACATCGTGTCTACGATACTATACAAACTGACATGATAGTTGCTATTAAGTTTGCCAAAATGAGATTTAATTCGTAGAATTCTCTCATATTTTAAAGAAATTGAGAAGCATTTAAATCCACCAGACACACGAATGAGATTGATATGGACAATGCTCTATTACGACATAGAAAATTCCCCTTATTAAGTTGTGGTATTGTCAAAGAATAAAGTTAACTTGTGTTCGTGTTATACGTTAGTGTGGTTGTTTGTCTTAATCTATATAGATCGTGAAGGTAGTAATTTTCTCTGCTCAAAGCAAAATATTGTTGACTGTTTAAGATATATATTACATCTAAATCCATTACCATATACTCCAATTATAGATTCACTTTATTCGGTCAGTTCACATAAATGGTTCTGTCAGTGACTCTGAATGAAGTACGTGAGTTTCCCACAATATACATACTATTCCGGGTCATTTTGCAAACATGTTAGCAACCAATGTTGAGAGCGAGCGACCTGTCTATTTTCAGAACATCAATAAGTTAGAGCAGAATGCAAGTTGATTTTCTTTTAAGTCAGTAAACTAACTGGTATGTTTGATATCCCAATAAATCTGGTGACAAACATGCCATTGATGCAAGATCCATGTATTTGTACCGCTAAATAAATGTAATTTCTTATGTATTTACCCATTTCCGGTTGGATATTACAGTAGAAATAGAAGTCGAACAGGACTTAAAACATTCCAAGAACGCAGTCCATGTTGTACGTTTTTTTTTATTTGCTTATGGTCGTTGCACGCCGAAGCTGCAAATTGTTAAATGTTAACATAAACTTGTATTTCGTTTTACAACGTCTTCCGCGTTATATTTTATCATGTTTGGCATGCGGATCGCTTTATTTTTTATACAATAATAACTCTTGAATGATATTCAATGACTGAATTAAGATGATATCAATCATAGTATCTGAGCGGTTAATTTCTTTTTCTTAGAGAAGCTTAGACGTAAAGTAATATAGGGTTGAATAGATGCAATAATACATAATGTGCGATAGATCAACGTTATATGCACACTATTTCATTAGAACACAAGCTTATTTTAGTAACTCTTCGATATTAAGCAAATTAGTGTTAATGTACAATTTCACTTCAGTTTCATATATCCAGCGCTATTATATTGCAAAAGGTCATACAGAAGAACTGTATTGATTCCGAGAGTTTGTATTATAGATGTTATACTACGTATTAATGCCTTGTATACCATCGTGTTAATATCTTGTTTTTCGTCTGTATACAATGCCCGTAAGTAATATCCGGGGATTAATACCAGACAAACTAATTAAACGAGTTCACCTCTGGCCGTGGTAATACAAAGTATATGTGGTTATGCACGATTCACTTTATATTGCTTTGAAGATAAACCCGAGAAGAAAACTAGAAATCTATAGAAGCGCATGACCAGCAACGGAAATATAGTTCTAGTAGAAATACACATGGAACAATATAAATGTGGGTAAAGCATGTTAATATGTTATTTTAGGCATATCATATAGGAAGCAACGTATGACATTGCATGTGAGTGCGTATGTATGGCATAGGCTGTGATTCCGTGGGTATGGATATGGATAGGAATATGAATAATTATGCGAGTAGGTGCATATTGAATATCACATAGGTATCTGAGTATGTATGCATGTCAAGAAGGAAGAAAGCAATACCGTCCATTGTTGCTTGCTTGTGTCCGTCCGAAAACTTAACAAAATAACCTAACATTGCCTATAATTTGTGCATGTTGTTTTCATCAAAATCCGTGTATCAAAATGCTAAGGGCGAACAAGTAACATTCCCTACACATATGAAAACCTTAAATATCTATAGGCCACATGAAAGGCTTATGGTACCTTTCGCTCCAGAATGTGAACTTGAATTTAATCTTGAGCTTTTTGATATTGCTTTGGAAAATGGTCTGTTTTAAGTGACTGAACATAAATGTATACAACTTTATTACGATTTAAACGTTTCATGTAGAATTAACGTATTTTGTCATGCACAACTCTACTACATCAGTTTGTGTTAGAACATGAACTTTATTTACAATGAAGCAATACCGTTTTGCTACATTTGTTTGAAAGATGACAATGCGTAAGAGCTTATAGACTTACGCATTGTCTACACGGTCCCTTAGATGTGCCTCTGAATCTTGATATCACGTGTTATAGCATATTGGCAATATTGGGTTTCTTCGAATACTTCTCTTAGGGGAGACTCCTTAGTTTCGAATGAATGTCCATGGGGAATTTCCTATAAAACAGAAATCTAAGAGATTAAAAGCCATGTACAGGCTAGAAAATAAAAAAGAAATCCACAAATGTGGTGTTTTTGACTTAGTATGACATAATAGTTAATTTTGGTGTAAATAAAGTTTTTGTACTGTGACCGGTATAGAGTCTGTAAACAGAAACTTGTAACTGGTGGCTATGTTGTAAATGGTAGCTTTACTTGATCAATACCTTCATCTCTCCATTCGACATAAGATTACGGAAAAAAAAGCCGGATAAGGTATGTAGAAATAGCATTTTTATGACAATTTGGAGTGTTTGTCATTCAATTATGGATGTGTTATATCTCAAATATGGGACAGGTATATGCTGCCGTGTCTCTATAAATGTCATGTTTTCCTTTTTTTGAGTGCTAAGTGGGTGGGGTAAATGAATTGTATTTGTAGGCAGAGAAACTGACTTTGTTGCTATCTAGCATGTATTTGCTATATTTTGAGAGGAAATTATATGGTCTTTCAGGAATAGGGCATGTTTGTTAGTTCTGAAAAATAGAATTCAAGTTATTTGACCTATTTAGTGTACATGTCTGAAAATAGTCTGAATTTCAAAGAAAACTGTAGATTCCGACCTTAGCCTCGCCCTTGCGTTTCCGTGTATCGGAGTATATCCTCAAGCACGTTAATAAACCATAGAGATATATGCAATAGTAAACATAGGGTATTATTCCCGGATTCATATGAATCATTTCTCTATCGCTTGTGCGCTTCGAAATAACATATTCTGCTCAACACCAATGTAGTCCAATAGGATTGTAGCATCATGTTCCTTATTTACGTTTACTACACAATGGGAAAATTGATTCTATTTAAACCACAATAACAAAACGCAATGGCCCGATATGCCCACACTACTATATCTCAAACGTAATTAAAAGAGCAAATTAAATATTAAAACTCCATTGGAAGCAACAACAAGACAATAGCAACAGAAATAGTGGTAAAGACAGGGTTATCGTCTTTAAAATAAGTACAAAAGTCGAACAGGAAATGCAGCTTTCACAGAACACACTAAACCCTAAAACACGCAAAACGACAAACATGAATGGCAATGTTAATAAGGAATAATGGCAGATGACCTCACAAACACAAGAAGGGTTAACAATAGGGATTCTTGGAACGGTCAGTGACAAAAAAGGCCGCGGAGGGTTTAAACCAGGCACTAGGGTGCACCAAACCTCACACCTACCCTACGGTCATCCCAATAAAACAGGACAGTATAAATAAAGAAATTCTCTAACCAATAAGGCAGCATTAATATTATCATTAACATCATTACGATTTCAGATAATGACTTTGTGCAGATGTTTTCTACGGAGTCATACATCATTATCACCATGAAAGGATATTGACCTCCTCCATACCCTCTTGTTCAGGAACTGCTTCTGTTCTTTGCGCTGGCAATAATATCTAGCCATAACAATAACAAACATAAGTATGTAGTGTTTAAGCTACTCATCAGATTTGTAAAGCCGATACAGCTTTAAACTTGGTGCTTTATTCGCCATGTGTTTCGAGTTTGTGTTAATAATAAAGTATTGTTTGGGGCGCTTGTTTCAGCCAAAGGGTTTTTGGTCTTTTAAGATAAAATTAATCCACTACCTAAATAAGTTCTATGTCAGAGAAACAGACATTTTTGTGGTAAATAAAAATACCTTACTTTTCAAAATCGGTTGAGAAATAAAAATTTCATGCGAGATAGTTATTTTTGATGGGGCATTTTCAATGCAAAATTCTGCTGCATGAAAAAATTGTATCCAAAAATGTTTTTAAATTGTTTGATATTAGTAAATTAAGACACCCTGAAAGTTTTATAGCAAAATATGAAAGCTAACTGAAGTTATTTGAAATTTCTTAATTTTCTGCTGTCCCACAAACAAGGAATTTACATGGGAAAAGCCCAATCAAAAAATCATTTGGCTGTAAAATATTTATTTCTCAACCGATTTTCAAAATTCAAGTAGTTTTATTTACCACTAAATATGCCAGTTCTAATGATGTATAACTTATGTGCGTATCATTTAAATTGCTCAAGTTACTGCAGAAAGACCTTTGCCTGAAACAAGTGCCCCCAAACAATAGATACAAATGTTGAACAGAACATGTTGCATTCATAGAACACAACCATCCTAAAACAGGCAATCAATACAAATACAAATTTAATGGATACAAAGGGTGCGATACCACAAACAAAAAATGCTAAAATATAACAGGGCTAATTTCGAACGGTCAGTGACAAAAATGCCGTTTAGAGTTTAAATCAGCTTCTGTGGTGAACAAATCATCAATCTTAAATTGTTATCCCAATAAAATAGGACCATGCAAATAAAGAAATGTCAGCCAGGTTATATTCTCTAACATTTTGCAAGTGCTTGTCTGGTTATCGGTTTCGTCTGTTTTTCGATATACCCTTCACTTTTCCAATGACATACTTTGTATTTCATGCAGTGAATTTAGGTCATACTGCACCAATTCATTTTCCATAGGCCTACCTTATAGCTCTAAGCTCTGTTCTGAGTTCCCTAATACAGGAAGCTATATTTTTTATTACTTGTTTTGAAAGACCTATCTTAGTTTTATCGAAAAAACATACAGACGCCATACATTGAGTATGTTTTGAAAAAGCTGTTTGGGTCGGATGGTGCTCACCCACCTACTTGCATGTAGAAACATGAGGTAAATGTAAAATATACTTCTTTCTTTGATTATGCAACACATTATGAAAACATTGCACAAATGTATGATTTAACCTTTATAAGTACTCTTCAAAAGTTGAATTTTAATTTTTTAGCAAGATATTTTGGTTTGATAACCTTGACAACCAATCAAAATTAAGAGATTCTGTGTAATAGCTCCGAATTTACCCTGGAACTTTTTCCCTGCCCGCTGATTGGTTGGTAATTGGTGTAGTCTGATCTGAAACAGAATCGCTGGTCATGTACTTTTCGATTTAGTCTAGCTATAATGAACTTACTGGAAACTCAGGTCTGATTTCCCTGGTTTATATGCTATTGTGGTTGATTATATCTGGACACAGTGTTGCATATATTGGATATTGGTTTAATTAAAAACACAAAGCACCGGTTCGATCTTACTGAGAGATATATTTCGTCTGTAAAAGGTATGTCTTGTAGATTGTATTGATGAATTTTAATATAAATCATTCTAGTAGACAAAGGTATAGAAGTAGAATCACTAGATGATAACGATAACGTAAGTAGTCGTTTGATGCATGCACTCTTCTAAGATTTCATCTAACTGTTATCGAAAGAAAATGGTTATTCATTTATATCTGTATATCTGAAAGGTAATGATTTCTGTACAATTTTGCGATAATGATAATGATAATGATAAAGGTGCTACTGCATTCATACTTATTTCGTTTAAAGTGAAGTTCAAAGACCATACATCACATATAAATAAAGCACATTACCTTTCGGCATGTCATCTGTAAAGTTCCTAGCTCAATACCCTATATTTACAACCACAGAAAGCTTGCGATTAATATTTATGTCCTTAAAGCACACGTTTGAACACTAACTGTATGTAATACAACATGACTAAAATGCCATATGTATGGGAAAATTACGTTGACGATAATCCGTTATTATGATAAAGGTGATGTAAGTCCCGTTAACAGAAACCCTATCAATCATGTCACTGGGAACCAATTATAAGCGTAACGTATTACATTTGTTTGACATCTTCTACAAATCTGAGACAAAGGCTTTTAACTTTTCTTGTTTACATGAATCATCAGTGTTGTCATGCTGTGGTACAATTTAGGCCCACACGTAGGGCTTAATAGTGATTTTATGTAAAGTAATACACATTACAAAATATATAAACGTTATTCTTCGCCAGCTTAATGAGCTTAATTTAAAACTCTAAGTGCTAATATTTAAATGGACCGTATTACAATCGAGTCGGCAACACACAATGCCGTTCTTAACGATGACACTGGCATCGTTTTCTAGCACATTATAAGCCTATTAAAATGTCAGTTGGCTGTAAAGCAGTGTCTATGCGTTTCAATTTAGTCTTAAGGATACATTGGTCCTATTGAAAATAATGTGTAGGTCTTGGAGCTTTTCACACATTTATCGTCGGCAGGAAACCGGTGAATACATTTTCTAATAATGAACATATAAATAGAGAATATTATGTCAGTGCCTTTTACTATCAAGTTTATTAGGCGAGGCTTAGAAAACGAAGAATGGCGAGGTTCGTGCCGAGCCCAATGAACTTGATAATAAACGGCACTGACATAATATTCTATTTATCATGTAGATGATCCACATTTTCTGCATGAATTACTATTATTATCTATTTCGAAGAATGTTCCGCTGATCGAGTAGGCCGCCTTGTTGTTGTTTTTTTGTTTGTTTATGACATCATATAACGTCACGTATATGACGTCAGATAACGTTACGTACAATAAACGCCGAGGGATTTCGCATTGATTTGCTTTATTGGTTAGTGCTTAAAGCTGTACAGTCCCTATTTAACTGGTAATAACTCATGAATATGAATGAGTCACGTGTGAAGTAGTTTCAAATCGACGAATACACCAAAAATCGGTATATAAGGAGAAATCGATACGTAAAATTTCCCATTTTTATTTAGCCTCCGTACAGGTAACATCGATAAATATACGGCTCCAGAATATATGTGATAAAAAATAGTTGCCAGGAACGGGATTTGAACCACAGCCTTGCACCTGTAAGAATCAAAAGATGTACGCTGAACCTCTAGACCACTGCTATTTATTGGTATTTTGTAGCATTTTTAACACTTAATAGGCATTACGTAATAACAAGAGCGCGCAAACAAACTCATCAAGCGCTAAATAACAAGTCGAGATATGGTTGATTTGAGGCGAAGTATTAGTTTCATATTGATAAGAAACAGTATTACACCAGGCAATGTTAATTTACGCGTGCGACAATATGGACTGCATATTTATTGATCCATCTTTTGTTGCGTTCAAATATGTTAAGTTATTTTGCCTCATAATATATGGTAGTTAGTATACTATTTTCTCAAGTAGCGTTGTAGTTCAGTGGATAGAGCACAGGACTTGAAATCAGAAGGTCGTGTGTTCGAGCCCCGAAAGAATTTAACTTTTTTTTCTGTAAAAATTAGCTGTTACCTGTGTATAGGTACGATGTGCACTGGTCGATGTATATACAGTAAATGAATTTTTTTTGCGCTATATTTGCTCGCTTAAATACCCGATTTCGACATGAGCTGGTGAACATGCAGTTACAAATAAAGACACGCCTACAAAGAAGAAATCGATTGATATAGGGACTCTGTATCTTTAATAAAGCAAACATGTTAAGGTCACCCCTTTATTAGGCAGTGAAGTGCATATCTGCATGATAATTAGTCGTTGTATTTGGTTAGTGCACTCGAAGGGGACGCAATTATTTGGATATTTGGTTGGTCTGATATTATGTTGGCATAACAATAAAATAAATGTTTCTTTAAACTGTTTGCACACATGTAGTATTTAGTACGGTGTTCCGTTAGGGCCATCGTACCATCGCGCATCGACCTTTACAAGTCGATGCGCGATGGTACGATGGTACGATGGCGATGGAGCGATGGTACGATGGCGATGGTACGATGACGCGATGGTACGATGGCGATGGTACGATGGTACGATGGCGATGACGCGATGGACCATCGCGTCATCGCCATCGTACCATCGCACCATCGCCATCGTACCATCGTACCATCGCGCATCGACTTTAAACGCGATGGTACGATGGTAAGATGGTCCATCGTACCATCGCGCATCGACCTTTTACAAGTCGATGCGCGATGGTACGATGGTACGATGGCGATGGTACGATGGTACGATGGCGATGGCACGATGGACCATCGCGTCATCGCCATCGTACCATCGCACCATCGCCATCGTACCATCGTACCATCGCGCATCGACTTTAAACGCGATGGTACGATGGTAAGATGGTCCATCGTACCATCGCGCATCGACCTTTTACAAGTCGATGCGCGATGGTACGATGGTACGATGGCGATGGTACGATGGTACGATGGTACGATGGCGATGGCACGATGGACCATCGCGTCATCGCCATCGTACCATCGTGACATCGCCATCGTACCATCGTGCCATCGCACCATCGCAGTCGATGTGCGATGTTGCATCGCTCCCTACTCCATCGTACCATCGCTCCATCGCCTTCCGTTTAGACATGCGCACATCAAAGCAAAACAAAAATGGAGGACATTCTTACCGTATATCATGGATGCAAAGATTCGACAATACTTTTCTTAAATAAATCCCTTCACTTAGGCTCAGCAAAACATGAATTTCTCGGTAAGAAACATGTCCAAAACTTATTGTCGAATCTTTGCATCTATGATGTCCTCCATTTTTGTTTTGTTTTGATGTGCGCATGTCTAAACGGAGGCGATGGAGCGATGGTACGATGCAGCAGGAGGCGATGCAACATCGCACATCGACTGCGATGGTGCGATGGCACGATGGTACGATGGCGATGTCACGATGGTACGATGGCGATGACGCGATGGTCCATCGTGCCATCGCCATCGTACCATCGTACCATCACCATCGTACCATCGTACCATCGCGCATCGACTTGTAAAAGGTCGATGCGCGATGGTACGATGGACCATCTTACCATCGTACCATCGTACCATCGCGTTTAAAGTCGATGCGCGATGGTACGATGGTACGATGGCGATGGTGCGATGGTACGATGGCGATGACGCGATGGTCCATCGCGTCATCGCCATCGTACCGTCGTACCATCGCCATCGTACTATCGCTTCATCGTACCATCGCCATCGTACCATCGCTCCATCGCCATCGTACCATCGTACTATCGCGCATCGACTTGTAAAGGTCGATGCGCGATGGTACGATGGCCCTAACGGAACACCGTAATTTAGATAGCAGTACGCGTGCGGTGTTTATGTGTTTGTGAATTACGATTTCTCCGAAATGTACGTTGATAAGACGCAGTCTTATTGCTGTGAATGTAACGCAGAAAGTTTTACTCTCGTTTAATTGGCATTGACTTCATACGGATTGTTATATAAAATATACGACACATACTGATATAGAAACACATATATATGTAGTAATTAGTATAATTAAGGCACATATATACAACTAAACATGGATGTACAGTTTGATCAATAAATGGTTATGTGGGCGCCGTGATTTAACATGTGAACCGATCAGATAGGGAACCAAGAGTATCCTACCCAGCAAAATGTATGTTGTAACGATAAAAGAGAAGCAGTATATTTCGAGCGAGAAACACCTAAAGTATAAGTGGATGAAGGAGCTAAATATAAAAAGCTATTTTAGAACATCAGACTTGCTACTTGTACTTGTCTGTATACATGTATAATAGTCATATAGATTATTTTATGTATTTCTTGATATGAACGAAATATTTGAAAAACAAGTTTGGATTTACAGACTGTCTTATAGATATTACGCCAGTTTTAAATGATATTTCCGAGAATCACAGAAGCCGCAAAAGTGATCAATTAAACACATATGCTCGGAATATCAGGTACATTTATTTAGGTAGATGTATATTTGTTTTTCATTTTACATGTATACCCATATCAATTAAAATGAAATCATAAAATACATCAGTCAAACTTCAAAACATTGGAATTCCACCAAACATACTACCGGGGAATTGATGCTTTTGCTTCAACCTTACTGTTGCTTCAATGTTTTCTTGTATATGTGTAAGAAATGTTATATTATCTGCACGAAGTGTCAATGACAAGTTATTACAGAATATATTTATTTATGTCTTGCCATACATTCTCCATCTTTGCCTAAATCTTATTGTTTCTGTGTTGTAATGAGAATAGTTAAGCAGATAATTATCCATGCTGAACAATTTATAGAACATCATTACGCTTTTATTATATTTCTTTCACTCTCATTACATCGACATAGATTTTAATGCGTTTTATAATTACAAACGACAACCATTTGCTAAAAATACTACATTTCTATAACAAAGAGGTGTGCTTACTGAATCATCATTAGTCGGTTTTTCAATTAAGCCCATTGTTCTGCGTACGCATATATTTAATGGTCCTAGACGGACGTCACGTCTCGAGTGTAGTTTTCCAGATATATTTATTATCACGTGGCTACGGACTAAAACCTGTAACAGGTGTATCGTTCTTTCGGCTGTCTATATTTGATTTGAAGACAGTTCTTGTACACATAAGTTTTATTTCAGTATGTAAATACATCAATCAGGGTAACACTTATGAAGGTGTTACACCGTAATTACGAATGTAATTCAAGTGTTGACATTTGTTTTACATGACATCAAACAAAATTATTCATAATCTTCAGAATAAAATATATAGAGAATATTATGTCAGTGCCTTTTACTATCAAGTTATTAGGCGAGGCTTAGAAAACGAAGAATGGCGAGGCAGAGATGCCTTTTACTATCAAGTTTATTAGACGAGGCTTAGAAAACGAAGAATGGCGAGGCTCTCCTCTGCCTCGCCATTCTTCGTTTTCTAAGCCTCGCCTAGGGAGCCTCGCCATTCTTCATTTTCTAAGCCTCACCTAATAAACTTGATAGTCTCTGTCTCGCCATTCTTCGTTTTCTAAGCCTCACCTAATAAACTTGATAGTAAAAGGCACTGACATAATATTCTATTTATCATGTAGATTATCCACATTTTTGTATGAATTCCTATTATTACCTATTTCTAAGAATGTTACGCTTATCGAGGACGCCGCCATGTTGTTGTTTTTGGTTTGTTTTCTGACGTCAGGCAACGTTACGTGCATGACGTCAAATAACGTTACGTTCAATAAACGCCGAGGGATTCCGCATTGATTTGCTCTATTGGTCAGTGCCCAATAAAGCAAATTTAATAGGTCACCCCTTTATTAGGCAGAAAAGTGCATATCTGCATGATAAAGCATATTAAAAGGAGTATGAAAGGAGAAATTTAAAAGTCGCCGAACACGATAAATCCAAAAATATGAGACTATTCACGAACGGCCATGAAACGTGCTTGATACCGTTCACGCCCTCTAGCTCCGTGTTGAGCTGAACTAAATAGTTAAACTTTTAACAGTACAAACAAATGATTAGCCGAAGATGGTGTACAAGGAACATTCAATGAGGTATTTCCATACCATTCCATGGCCAGTGGTGTATGGTCCCAGTTTCTAACAAAATGATTTGCCCTAAACATGTATTGAAATTTCAAAAATAAAGCCTTTGTGTTCGTGATTCCTCCTTGCTTGTAATACCACTACATTTCGGGGTTAAAAGTCTTTAACCTGTTTAATGATATTCTACTGATTCACACTCTCTTAGATGTTGGAAATTGCATTACCATTTAATAGGCATACATTATGAGTATAATAAAAAACGTTTCAGTGTTGTGGTAAATTTGCTTTGTCTATTAGCTAATTCCTATCCTAATTTTGTGTTTATTTATGATTATCAAGCTGTGTACATACAGCTTAGTGTGCCGTTAGAAAGTCATCATTCATACATCGTTTCGTAGATAACTGTGTATGAGTGCCTTGGCAATAAAGATTTAATGATCAAACACGTGCAAAAGTAATAAATGAGTATTAGTACGTGAAGTTGAAGCCATTCATTTAATAAATACTGAAAGGGTGATCCCTTGGAACCAACAAACACAAACAAGAGAGAAAGTAGCAGACTCGGTTTTATTGAGTCTGTTCATGAGAGGTAATTATAAAATGCAACACCTCTCACGCCTCCTAGCACCGGCTTAAGCGATATTCTACTTTAAAGCAACACAAAATGGGCTTGATGATCCCAAAGTACCAGTAAATAACAACACTACTGATTTGTAGTCGGGGCGACATGTTATGGCCTCCACACAGCACTATATAAACTATAATTCGTTGCGTAACATTTTATGAAACCATCACATGTACAATAATGTTCAATTATATACATGTATGAAAGGTTTCGGTTGGCAATCACCATGTATTAGCAGTCCTTCTTGAAAACATCAGTCATGAACAACAGTCATGATGTTTCTATTTGTGAAACTGCGATTGTGTATCCTTTAATCCCGATAATAGCGATTGTAATAACAGTTTTTAGCCATAGCATTAGTGAATGACATAGTGAATAGACATAGTGAATGCTACTTTTCCTGTTGGACTTATAACCTTTTCTTTGACATGTATTTGCAATGCTTTGCTGATAGTTTATATTCTTCCGGATGTGGCCACATTGTTCTAAGCGTCTATAATTTAATGATAAATTGGTTCTTTTGTAGGACTTGTTTCCTTCTAGAAAACGACACCCATCACGGCATGGAGAAGGATGTTCAATTATCCTAAGTCGGTTAAGAGGACTTTATTCTAATAGAATGGCGTTGACGTATAATCACTAAAACTCGATGTTATGATCAAAACAACACGCAAAGCATGTGGTAAATGCCACAAAACTAGAGGACGCATTTGGGGACCATCATTACGTAGTCCGAGTATTAACTTATATACCACATCCAACCCCTTCTCCAAGAAGCGAAAACTGGGTTGGAGTATGAAATAAAACCTTATTTCGAGTTAAAACGTTTGCATATTGTAAAATTAAAACAAGTAATAGTCAATTTTAAAGAGGTTATCCCATTTTTCAGTAAAAACGTGTTTTATTGTCATAATATCCGTTATAAAATCGTGCTAATGTAAGCTTTCTCATCTCTTAATGGAATTAAGGCTGGGCCACGTAATGACAGGGCTTGTTTCGTTTTTACTGTAACTTCGAAGCATATGTTTAATAACCTCACATGCTTAAATGATGTGGTCGTCTAGTCTATGTTATCCCTTATCCACTGACGAAATAAACGACCTTAACATGTTCTAAGTATTTAGTTATATATTACAGGAATTGTGTTATATTGATTAATTGCAAGATCACTTGACGAATGTGTTTGACTTGTTGATGGTTTTACGTAATGGGACGTTACCCTCGCAGAAACACGTCCACGTCCACCTCTACCCCATAATATATTTGGTTGCCTGCAACTCCTTCCCACTACTCCATGTTCACTATGCATATGCAGACTTTAACAATGTATCAAACACATTTTTGAATACTATTGCTATTTAGTAAATACAGTTGTCAATTATGGTTGAATTCATTCATTTTATGAACTATATTTTGTCATTAAGAAACTTAAACTCGCAGCGGCTAATATTTGCCACTGACCATTCCAAGGCGGCAGCCCTATTTTTAAGCATTGTATCTGTGTGATATCATATCTTGCCTTTTTGATCATCTTTGTAATTAATGTTTGTTTCTATGCGTGTTTTTGGTTGAATGTGGTCCTTGAATGCTACATCTCCTGTTCAACTTTTAAATCCATTTAATATCAATCTTAAAATACATTAATTATATGTATTTATTAGTTAATAACTATACATATGGGACACATAAGAACATTTTACGATTAACGAATCGATTGACATTCCAAGTGCCAAACGTGATACTAAATTCGAAAACAATGATTCATCACATTTATTTTATTTTAATCTTTAATATCAGTTTGATGTAATAAATAAAAACGCTCATTAAATCTAAATTCGTTCTACAGTTCGAAATTGCCCATGGACTTCATAATACACGTGTTACACATACGCGTGTATTACACGTCTTTGACACGAACTATTGTGTGTATTTGTTTTCTATTTATATCGAATGCGAGTAAATTAAATGTGTAGAAATAAAAAGTATGTTCCGTTGAAAATTTGGATATCTCCCAAACTTCTATATTTTTTGGCATGAAAATCATTATCGCAAGAAACATAAAACATATATCAAACTTAAATAAATGTAAATAAAGATTCTTTAATAGGCTCCTCAAAGTGAAACTAGCAGGAATTGAAAATCAACAGTATAAATCTAAATTTAAAATATAGCTTGCAATACGTTATTTTAATATCCTTAGCTAGTTAGCTGCAGTTTTAAAAAAACAGAGTAAATTGTCATAATCAATACACAAATCAAACGCATGCATATGTTATTTGCATAGTATTGATTGGTCATTACCTGTATAACTGTTATTTATATATACATTTTACTCATAACATTTGATTTCAAGAGAGGTGATTTAAACAGACGATGCATAAAACAACTTGTTTGCCTTTGAATGGCTGACACAACCTAAAACATGACATAAACGTATTTTTTATTAAAAATCAAAATCTGATATCTAATTCCTGCAAGATGCTTTATTTATTACTTTGTTTAAAAACATCTTCATTAAGAATTCGTTTAGTATATGTTAGCTTGTTTTGTGTTTGTGATGTCATTTGTCGTTCCTTAAATGTTACATTTCCTGTTCGACTTTTATAGCTACATTTTATAAACGTTAGTTTCGTATACAAAGAACTAATGTTTTTCTTTAATTATCCTACTTTTAACAATTTGTTGAGTGTACATCCACCTTAAAGATGAATGACCATCCTTTTTGTAGTACTATCAATTAACAAATTTAACTCTTATACATCATATGAATATTTCTTGATAGTCCCGGAGAGAAACATATATTTAAAACCGCTACTAAGTTGTATGTAAAAATAAGTATTATTTGCATGACGTAGATACTACTTTTACCACTGCGTGACTGCACGGGGAAATGAGATAAATCTGAATTGTATAGCTGCACAATTATTAAGATAATTGATAAATACATTCACCTATGGATTAATTACCTGTTCAAAATGTTCTACATCATCAAATAAAATCTTCCCGCTTTTCACAAATATTGCGATGTGTGAATTGTAAATATCTATTGTTTTCTCTGATTTCGATTTAAATAAACATAAACATGTTCATGAAACAAAACGTGGCCGGAGAACTTTAAGAAAACTATATTTTTCTTAACAAATAGAGAAAGCATATTAGCTCACAGAGATAGGCAAATGTTATATGTTGATAGGACTCTATACAAACTCATATGTATGACTTAATATATGATGTATGCTATGCTTTGTGTTAATTAACCGTCTTCGAAAATTTGTTGCCTTCCTTGAAAATAAATAAAAGCATCCCGAGTCCTGGTCCATGATGTTATGTGAATAATAACAGTATGCATATTGTATGGCACAAAACAAAAACACAACAACATTCGGATGCAAACTAACCTGCCAAGTCATTGAGTATCTTCATTGTGGCTTTCTAGGCTATTGTTTTTTTTTGTATTATATTTACACGAGCATATTTGTGTTTTACTTATATTGCCTATTGATGCTGCCTTGTTGGTTAGAGATTAGATCATGGCGGGGATTTCTTTATTTACACTGTCCTGTTTTAATGGGATGACAGTAGGTAAGTGTGAGGTTTGGTGCACCCTAGAACCGGTTTAAACCCCCAGTGGCCTACTTTGCCATTTACCGTTCCAAGGCGGTAGTCCTATTGTCAACCCTTTTGTGTTTATGATGTCGTTTACTTTTATTGTTACTTTTGCCTTCTTGTTTGTCTGTTTGCATGTTTGTTTCTGTGTTTTGTGGTTGACTGTCCTCCTTGAATGCTACTTTCCCTGTCCGATACTTTTATATTTCTTTGTATATTATATTCAGAGATACGTTTGGTTGTCTCTGGGTTGGAAAAACACGCAGCAAGCAGTATTGATTGGCCGCTTGATAAATGATCGGGTACCGTACGGCTTAAATAGTCAGTCAAAATATTCTGAAGTGAGATCTTGTTACTTTTCTCTGCCAAAAACACCTTCAAATCAGGGATAGTTTTTCCTGCTGTAACGTCATAAATCTTCGATTTTTTACTCATCTCAGCCCTTCGTTCCCTTGATGGATGAGTCAAGATCATATCTGTCGAAAAAATCGACCACATCAGCAGTTTTGAGTTGGACAAGAACACCTCTCTTGTAATTGAAGATAACGTCTTCAAATATGCTGTTTTTCTTGGGCTGCTAGACGTTCCACCTCTTATATAAACCAGACTACTGGCTTCCATTTTTGGTAGTTCGTCCCATTTGGGAAATTGGCTTCCAAAACATTACAAAGATCTGACTTGCTGTTTTTTCGCATGGAACCATCGATATGAAAAAGAGAAACAGGCACAGTTCCGATTGGGTGGCCAAGAATCGATATCATTTCAATGTTAACTATTTACACGAGCATATTTGTGTTTTACTTATATTGCCTATTGATGCTGCCTTGTTGGTTAGAGATTAGATCATGGCGGGGATTTCTTTATTTACACTGTCCTGTTTTAATTGGATGACAGTAGGGTAAGTGTGAGGTTTGGTGCACCCTAGAACCGGTTTAAACCCCCAGTGGCCTACTTTGCCACTGACCGTTCCAAGGCGGTAGCCCTATTGTCAACCCTTTTGTGTTTGTGTTGTCGTTTGCATTTATTATTACTTTTGCCTTTTCGTTTGTCTGTTTGCGTGTTTGTTTTTGTGTTTTGTGGTTGACTGTCGTCCTTGAATGCTGCTTTCCCTGTCCGATATTTTTATCTTTCTTTGCATTTGGCAACACTTTGTAGTATGCTGCTTTACCTGTTCTTTACGAACCGGACCAATTACTGCAGATGGTTGCCGGTTTATTTACTGGATATGATCATGGACATACCTGAAGATATGCAACACAGGTTTAGGACAGGTCAATTTGTCTTTCGCCATATCATCAATGGCAGTTTCAATGGCATATGGACAGAAATAGCAGTGAAAAGGACAGTGATTCAAAAAGCAGTACTGGTATAATTGGTCTAACAAGAAAGAAGTCGGCATTTATTCGTTGGTATTTAACCAGACAGCTTCTTGACGAATACAGTGCTGTCATCAAAGAACGGGCAGGGATTGGCAGAGACAATGACTTTGTCTTAAAGTCAACACAATCGTTGAACCGCCAAACAAATGAAGACATCAGAATACTTGTTACGCACACTGACGAGAGAATGTCGAACCCATTCGATCTCAGTCTTGATAGTAACGTTCTTTTAAACAAAGCAACAGGTCTACATGGTAGCCAGCAAGTAAAATACTCTCCTAGTACATCGGTGGAAAGCGGGAAAGAAAAAATGGAGAGATTTGTAGAGAACAGTTTTGAAATTGGCCACAATGGAAATTTCTTTTCACCAATTCCTAAAACGAAACTGCACACGTTTGCAGATATGATATCAAAGACAAAGATAACCGATGGCAAAGGTGGAGCGAGGTTATTTAGTGTGAATCCTGAAGTTATTTTCCGAGGAGCGTTAGCTTTAGCTGAACACCGAGAAGAAAGAAATATAAAAATATCGGACAGGGAAAGTATCATTCAAGGAGGAAAGTCAATCACCAAACACAGAAACAAACACGGAAACAGACAAACAAGAAGGCAAAACTAATAATAAAAGCAAACGACATCACAAACACAAAAGGGTTGACAATAGGACTACCGCCTTGGAACGGTTTTTATAGACCAAAATAAATTAATCCCAGAGTTTTCATAAGTCCAAATCACCATACCTCTCAGTTCTGATATAAGACAGCATAATCCGTAGGGATTCTATCTACATGAACCAAAAGTTGAATGTAGGCGAGCTTGAGCAGCCATCCATGCGTACTTTCATTATAGAATGAATGATAAAACCAAGCAAGGTCTTCTTTTATGCTGCTCTGAAGCAGGGACAAATGTTCCTCACAGTGGGGTGCAAATGTTCTTATAATAATATGCATAAGTGTTTCATAAACAAGAGCGAGAGGCCGTACTCCCCTGTGATACTGCTTTCCTTCCAAGATACTTTCAACACTCCTGAATCTGCTAATAGATCACTACTCTAGCTAAAGAATGCAAAGTATTCTTACCATTGATAGTGTGTCAATATATATCAATGTTGTCCGCACCCTCTTGAATGAGATTCCCTTCCTCATCTGTGTGACCTATACCATATGGCATATATTTGTCGTCTTTAAATCTCTCAACCCCTTCCTCAGCTGCATTTGTTAGTAGGTTTCTGGTTTCCTTATAACTTATACAGAAGACTAAGAATGTAACAAGTCTATGATCTCTCTTGATCCGAAATTGGTATGCATTGTCACGGCAATACCGATATGCAGTGGAATCAAAACACCCCTACTTGCAAACAAACTGCAGTCCGAAATAGCTATTTCCCGCCTCAAATTCCTTTCACTGATACCGTTGCCTATTCTATCGGAGTTAAATGTTGTTTCACCAACAAGAAGCTTTACAAAGGTTAGTAGCTGATGTGCAATTAAAGCATCTGACGAGCTTTGGTCAACGCTTTTTTCTCCAAACCAAACACACACCTCCAAAAGCAGAGAAGTTGCGAAATGTATTTGATAATATTCTGTATTCATTACATGTCATAACTGTCATCTTGAAACAACAATGACACATTGACAGTGTGTATCTTGCAAGTCGAATCTCGTGTCATTTTGCCATTCCCGAAATGCAGTTGATAAGCATCTCGCCATATTATATTGTTAAATAATTCATGGCAATATAAGTAATGGTATCGTATTTTGTGTGCAATTTATCGGATTACAAAATATATGAATAAGGTTAACTTCAAACTTTGAGCGCTGGAGTGTGTGTGTGTGTACAGTGTATAGGGGGAGGGGGTAGGGGCGTTCGCGGAAGTGGGAGATGTGTTGGGCGGAGAGCATGTTTGGTGTAGTGCGCGAACATATTTATCGGTATCTTCACTTCAGTTATTACATATATAATGTTGTTTACGGCATTATGCATGTCTTCTATTTATATGATACATCCGTAAAGTTTAATTGGAATTATATGTTCACAACATTTTTGTAAATTCCACCAAGGGCTTGTAATTTTTAAAAAAAGATCAGTTTAAATCTACTAAAATATTATCTTTTTATTATTAAAAGACTATTCACATGTTACATTTTACTGTAAATGGAAATAAAAGTCATACAAATCCAAACATATTTTATTTATTTTTTCTTACTTCGTGTACTTCATTTACTATATTCTAGAAATAATTTGAAATTGTATGTTAATAATGAATACATTTTTCTCAATTATGAATAGTGTGAATATTTTTTTCTTCATATTTTGGGTCATCTCCTTTTCGCGGATGTAATACAAATCGGACCATTTCCAACAACTAATTTTATGAGCATCATTAAGACGTAAGATTGACCTTTCCTTTGATACCAAATATGTCTGTATGACATTTTGTAACCCTAATTTCCTTAAATAAGGCCTTTTTGCGATAGATTTCACTGTCAACCGAAGATCAGAGTTTTTTTATTTTACATTTTTCAGCAAAAATGTTTATATTATATATTCAATATATCAAATAACCGGTGTCGTGGTTTTGGGTATACATTTGTATTGTACTAAATAATGCAAATCTTAGACGATTAAATGAAATTATACAGGGTTGTTGTGTAAGGAAATGTCACGGGTGTTATGCCACGCTAAAAAAGGTTAATCGGGCATATAGAGTTACCGTCCGTGATACTTGTCCGTCCGTCCCAAGCCAAGAAAAGGAAAGAAACGATGTTTGATTATAAGTAGACATATAATTAGTATCTTAATATACGGAGTTTCACTACTACGATAATGCAATAAGTAATAACCATGGTATATGTTAAATGTGTAGTAATAACTACAATTTATGATGAGAGATGATTTTGATTTCGATATTGTGAATTATCCACATTTAGATGGGGATATCCCCAATCCTGTTTTTTATGGCGTGTATACTTCTCAGTTAATTCGTTTAGCCAGAGCTTGAAGCCATGTTGAGGACTTTAACCTTCGTAATCTTAACATTACTGAAAAACCGTTACCATAAGTTACGTAAGAAGAAGTTTTATTATCGTAACATTATCTCCTCTACAAATTTAATAGCAATCTTAACACAATTCTGTGACAAAAAAAGAGTATGATAATGGACCTTTGGAAACGGCCGAGCACGACACATACGAAATATTGCAGTCTCGGTTTGATTGAGACTGTTCATGAGCGGTAGTGAAATATGCTAGCTACCGCTCACGCCCTCTAGCCCCGGGTTGAGCAGAACTCAATATTAATAAAATCAATAGTACACAATTTTAACCATCCCGAAGATGGCATGCATATGGCGGTGGACATGGGGTTTATGGCTTCCCCATGTCGTACGGCGTATGGTCCCAGTTTCTAATAAAATTAAAAGCCCCGGAAGTTTATCACAACCCGTCTTTTATGGAGGTGTGCTTTACAGACTTAGGAAGAATGTCGGTCGTGATAATTTTCATAAGTTATTTATTAAAATTGTTAGAACATTTATAAACAGAGGTTACGACTGAAGTATTCTGCGGCGCACTATATGCTTAGTTGGCAATTATGCTTTTCTCTTTGATTGTGAAAGGGCCGGACCGGCGGTGGACTCTATGACAACGTGTTCCTAAATCCTTTAAGGCGGAAACCGCTTGACGTATATCCTTCACTCCGTTTTGTCGTGCCCTTGATGCTCTGACTTCAGACAAGTCATCGAGTACATATGAGATTAGCTTCTTAGGTTTAATTTATGTTTTGATATATTATATTACATGAACATTTCTGTGTTTGTTTCTTATTTCACCTGTCTAAGTTTTCTCAAATGTAAGGGGTTAACTCGGCGGGGATTATTTTCATTTACAATGTCCTCTGTTGTTTAGGGATGATGACAGGGTAAGAGTGAGGGTTTGTGCACCTTTGAACCGGTTTAAACTCCCGGTGCTCCCTTTTGCCACTGACCGTCCTTAGGCGATACCTCTGTTGTCAACCCTTATATGTCTCTGATGTGCTTTTTTACTGATTTTTGTTTGTAATCACCTTTGTATTGTAATGCTTGATAGTGTGACTGTATTCTGTGAATGCTACTCTTCCTGTTGGACTTATAACCTCTTTTTTAATAAACATATGTTTAATCTGGATATGTTTGAGAATATTCCAATATTGAATTGTGAAATAAAGGAGAAATCATCGGTAATACAACACCGCTTTTAACCCAAATATAGCATATTTCGGATTGTAACCCTCTTCATATCTGCACAATCAGTTGCTTTGAAATTACTTTTCGCTCTGTCCCCATCAGTTAAGTTATCATCTAATTAACAATTTAGATGATTTTCTTCAGTCTGTAAAACCTCAATTAATAATTGCGACGTAGAGCTTTGCAAACTACTGCTATGTTATATATCTGTAGATGTCGCGGTGAGTTTTCTCTAAGCCTTTATATTGTGATGGCTTTATCTTGTCTAGGGATTTATGCTTTTCTTTCGACAGTCGCACAAATGACATTTTCTACTTATTTTTATCGTTTTATTTCAAATGATGTCTTATCTTGCCTTTCACTCATCATTACAGTTGTTCTTTGTGTGTCTGTGGTTGACTGTCGTCCTTGAATGCTACTTTTCCTGTTCGATTTATTTCAAAAAACGTTTTCAAAATTATATCAACTTTGATATGTACTTTCATTATAAGTTGTAGCAATGTTGTCTGCCAATCAGTGTTAATTAATGATGTGGTGCTGTTGATCACATTTAATTGAATCGCTTCATTTGCAGTCTTCAATGATTCCCGACTATTCTCCAGTTATTCGTCGATCTGTATCTAATTGATAGTTGATAATTGCTTGTGCTGCTGGAAAATAACTTGGTGTCTGATACGTTTTGTTTCGACGTTGTTGATGCTTCCTGCTTTGTTTTTGTTTTAATGTTTTAAGCAGCGTTAAACGAGGAGAAAATATGATAATTTGGAACTTAAATCAATTATATGTACATATCCGTGCTCTTTCTGCTATCCATTTTGCTTGGATGGCATATTCAATTAAAGTACGTATTCGAAGGTGGGGAATCTATATTCTGAATGCGTTCTTTTTTGGGTTGAAGGAGATGGGGGAGGCGTTGGGTGTGTGTGTGGGATGTGTGTGTGTGTGTGTGGGGGGGGGGGGGGGGGGGGGGGGGGGGGGGGGGGGGGGGGGTCCGAATTCTATAAATGCTAAATTCCATTTCAGACTTTTGTATCAAGTTGTGTATGTCTTTTATAAAATACATGAAGCACTATGAGTCCAAACCGCAAAATTAAACAACAATGAAGGATATATAATATATTAATATGCCAGTAATTGTACATAAGTACAGCATATGCGTGTATGATTTTAGTTGCAATGCTTGAAATCTGTCCTCAAGCAATATGCTATGTTAGCATGTAAATCTTACCAGAATGCTCTGCTTTATCTGTCTTTGCTTTATCTCTGTAGCATGCACATGACATACATCTTCCAAAACGTTTTAAAAGCATATCTCCATGCATGTTTCCGAATAGACATAATTAACATTTTCTTTAGCCTTACGTTTTGCTTTAAGAATTTAATATTATTCTTCAATTTACATAGAAGCGCTGCATTATTTATTTTCGACGAGTATAGACAGCTTTGTCATGATTGAAGATCGCTGCTCTTATGTATGGGTGAATATTTCAGAATGGACCTTATTTCCAAAACTGTATTGCTCTACTTCATCAGTGAGAATGACTTAACGACGAGAAGCAGTTAACTGGAAAATATTTTATCTATTCCATCACCTGTACCAACAATCTTATTTTCAGGATGAATCTTAATTCCAATTAGCCGGTACACGTATAATTGAGCATCGCCCTTAATACATGTTTTATTGTTTATTATATTGATCGCATTGTTTAATGTCTGACACGAAAACATCTTTGTAAGCCTGGCGTCTTGTAAATAATGAAATTAGCAAGTGTTTGCCTGGTTATTGGCTTCCTCTGTTGTTCTATTCAATACTCTTCGATATTCCTATGCCACCCACCGTATACATGTTGTGAAACATACTCGCTTCGCAGGTTGTTTGTTCTTTTATATAGAGGAGCTATACTGAACTTATTGGAAACTCGATTCTTATAGTTTTGGACATTTTCTAGGACCAGTGTTGCTTATTTCACTTTTATTCATTCTCATGGTTGAATATATTGAGGCAAGATTTGATAAACACAAACACTAAGTACGAGTACCTCGTGCTCTAACTAGATTGCAATACGATGTTCTTTATTTGAAGTATTGTTAAACATTTCGTTACTGTATAAAAAACAAAAGGATTACATGTAATATTCGTGTAAGCACTTGGAACCGTAAGTACTGATTTTATACACACATTTCTTTGCTTGATATTCATGTCAGCAAAATAAAGTTGTTGTTTTTTTGCATCTGTATGTAATTAGCGCGGCACTGATTTACGTACTATTATTTTATATTTACTGCAGCAATAACACTTAAGTGAAGATCAAATACGTTGAAATAAATTTAAGAATTTAACAATAAGTGCTTTGATAATTGGTATTAATTTGGTGAAATACAATAAACATAATTTGTTTGGATTGTTTATTGGTTTGTTTCATGTGTATTAGCTGTGGTGAAATTCTGCCTACGGGAAACATTTATTTATTATTGTAACACTCTAAATAGTATGTATTATTTACAGGGCAAATGTGATTGTTTGCATTTTTTAGGCAGTGAGTGTGAATTCATGTCAAGAACTCAAATAACGAAGTGTTCATACTGTGGAGATCTTTACTATTAAAATGTTTAAAGAACAAGAGGCCCAAGAGGCTAAAGATAAAGTGTATGTATAGGGAGCCATAGGCTCTTTCAAATATCATTCAACCGGAACATGGCGATGACATACGCAACTAGGCTTGGTACTGATCTTTCCTGACAAGTTTCATTGAAATCCTGTCAGAGGTGCAGGAGAACTGGCCTGTACAAATTTAGTGTATTAAAACATATAGAAGGGTCATAACTCTGCCAAAATTCATTCAGAACACGGCAATGATAGGTGCAACTAGGCTATGTACCGATCATTCCCACCAAGATTCGTTGAAATCCGGCAAGGAGTTCGGAAGAGACTAGTCTGGAGAAAGTGTCTCTATTAAAACATTTAAAGGGTCATAACTCTGCCAAAGATAATTCAACCGGAATATGGCGATGATATGCACAACTATGCTTGATACTGATCATCCTTGTCAAGAAATATAAAAAGATCGGACATGGAAAGTAGCATTCAAGGATGACAGTCAACCACAAAACACAGAAACAAACACGCAAACAGACAAACAAAAAGGCAAAAGTAATATTAAATGCAAACGACATCACAAACACAAAAGGGTTGACGTTGAAATTCAGCCAGGGGTTCAGGAGAGCTACATGTAGCCCTGAAAATGTTTGTGTATCAAAAACATTTAAAGGGTCATAACTCCACCGGAAACCTATAAACGGGAACGCGTTATAAATTGTTTATGAAACATTTAATTTGTTCAAAATATATTTTATGAAACATGTATGTCCGGAGTAAGAAAGTTGTCATAGTAATCGCTTTAACATATCAGAAAAAAATATCAACTGTAACATCTATCTGCAACTATTTGTCTTTGTGTAAAACAAAATTGTTAATGATATATACTCGCCTTCTACTTGGAAAAAGTAAATTCTTAATATTCTAGATACACGTATTCACTTTTATGATGCTATCCTCTCTTTGCTTCCTCCGAGACCTAGGTTTACCTTTCGTAATTTAAAATCGGGAATTCAGGAATTTCATAATAAATTTGTTTTAGTTCCTGCAGATAAAGCAGATAATAATGTAATTATTGTTTGAGGCCTACATTACGTCAATGTTTTATCTCTGGAACTCGGTAGCACCAATTCGTATACTCCAGTTAATTCTACTGAGGATGATATCGTTTCCGCACATATCACTCGGTGCACTACTTTCAAGTCTGGTGTAAACGATAAGCAAAATAAACTGCCTACTATGTACTGGATTCCTAAATTACATAACAATCCGTATAAGGCTCGCTTTATTTCGAATTCTAGTGCCTGCACCACAATAAACATCTCCAAACTTTTAACTTCTTGTCTTACTGCCGTTAAAGATCACGTTAAACTATATTGTGATAAAACCTATGAAAACTCTAGGATTAATTTATTTTGGTCTATAAAAAAATCAGGAGACGTTCTTGATACATTTTTCAATAAAGGTCAAGTTTCATCAATAAGCACTTATGAATTCTCTACACAACCTTACCACATCACCTTATTAAATACAAGCTAATTTCTCTTATTCAAAAAACATTCGCTAGATAAAATACTACATTAAGCGTTTTTTACTAATGGCAGTTTAGACAATTATACTATGTGGACTTGCTATGAAGTTTGTGAAGCACTCATCTTCCTATTAGATAATATTTTCGTCAGGTATGGAACCACCGTTTATGGACAAATTGTTATCCCTATGGGTACGAACTGTGCACCACTTGTCGCAGATTTGTTTGTATTTTGCTATGAAAGATATTTCATGTTGAGTCTTTCTCCAGATACCCAGGCAGATGTTATTGAAGCTTTTAATGACACCTCTTGGTATCTGGATGACATATTGAACATTGACAAACCTTTCTTTCCAACTATGGTTAACAATATTCATCCTAAAGAACATCAGCTTAACAAAGCTAATATATCTGATAATAACGCTTCTTTTCTTGATTCAGATCTCTCGATTGAAAATGGTGAAATAATTAGCAAAATCTATGACAAGAGAGATGATTTAAATTTTGACATTGTTAATTATCCCCACTTGGATGAGGATGTTCCCCGAGCAACTTCTTATGGGGTGTATGTGTCTCAACTGATTCGTTTTTTAGGAGCTTGTACTATATCTATATAATATTGTATTATATTTACACGAGCATATTTGTGTTTTACTTATACTACCTTTTGATGCTGCCTTATTGGTTAGATATTAGATCTTGGCGGGGATTTCTTTAATTACACTGTCCTGTTTTAATGGGATGACAGTAGGGTTAGTGTGAGGTTTGGTGCACCCTAGAACCGATTTAACCCCCCCCCCCCCACACCCACCCCCACCACAGTGGCCTACTTTGCCACTGACCGTTCCAAGAAGGCGGTATCCTTTTGTCAACCCTTTTGTGTTTGTGATGTCGCTTGCATTAAATATTACTTTTGCCTTCTTGTTTGTCTGTTTGTTTCTGTGTCTTGTGGTTGACTGTCCACCTTGAATGCTACTTTCCTTGTCCGATCTTTTTATATTTCTTTCTTATTTATTTAGCAATATGTGTTCTCCGTAAAAACATTGAATTCTTAGAATTTTATATTCATTGATATACTTGAATCGGCAACCACCTTGCTCTGGTGTACAATGACACTGGCATCGTTAACTAGCAAATTGCAGGTATATATAAGCTTATTAAAAGACGACGTGATTTAGAGCAAGGTCTATTCATTATAATTTCCTTTCTCCGGAATACCAATCGATATTTTCAGTATTTAATGATCTGGATAAAATTGTCATCTAGTTGTCGGCAATGATTTGTAATTGTCATACAGTGTCTTAGAGAAGATACTTTGGCTTCACAGGAAATGTTGTATTCAAACAAACACAGACACTATTACATAAATTTAATAAAAGAATGCCTTCACACTGCATCTTCGTTTCACAGAACGCCTAAATCGTTTAAAGTGACAGATGATAATGTATATATGAATATATAAACAAACACATTGAGAGCCTCAATACATTGACAGAAGCCAGAGCAGTAAGATAACACGCCATTAAGGATACGACAACGCCAGATTTAAAGGCACTAACCCGCCAAATAACAGCAAAATTACTTTACAAAATTGTTTATCTAAACTTGATCTAGGTGATCTGGTCATATAATAATGTATATAAGCCACATAAAAGAATAGGTGTATTCAATATGTTGTTATATATATATATATATATACATCATCGTCAATAGGTTTAGAAACTATGTACATATGGTGAAAAATGTGGCTGTTGTTGGCGGTATAGTTACTTTAAGACAAAAATCAAACGTTACCCTCCTTTTAAGGATTTAGGTAGACGTCATCATAGGGTCCACACTCTGTCCGGTCATCGCAGAATCAAAGAGGAAAGCATAGTGCCGAACTGTAAACAAGGTTGCATGTCCCAGTTTGTAATGCTCGCCTTTAACAGGAAAACACTGCAGAAATGTATGTATCTGTACCAGTTTGCTGTTTTGAAATTGAGTTTCATTCTGTCTCCATCAGTTATCATCTAATCAATAATTTAAATGATTTTCCGCAATAAGTAATTGCAATGACGCGTTTTGCAAACTATCTTATATTTATGTAGATTTCCTAAGTCTGTGTATTATAATGTCTGCGTCTAGTTTAGACATCTATGCTTATCTTTAGACAGTTGCATGAATAACCTTTAATACTTATTACTGTCGTGTTTCACGAGAAGACTTTAAATCTGTCTGTCATTAAGGGTTTTGCTACTAATGAAGAGCTTGTACAACTCCGCCTTCAAATGAAATTTCATCTGTGTTCAGTACTTTCATTATAAGTTGCAGCAATGACTACTGTGAATCAATGTTAATTAATGATTGTTGCATGTTATAACATTGTAATTGAATCGTCTCATTTACAGTATTTCATGATTCTCTGCAATGCGTTGATCTGTTTCTAATTGATAATTGACAATTGCTAGTTTTATTGGAAAATAACTTGATTCGGAGTAGAATTTCTTCAGCTTTGTTGATGCTTCTTGTTAATTAATATTTCAAGCAGTGTTAAACGAAGAGTAAATATGAGCATTTGGAAGCGATAATATGGAAGTTAGATAAATTGTGTTTACATAATATCGCCCTTATTCTGCCATTAATTTTAATTGGATGACAAATTTAATTGAAGTAAACATCCGAAGGCGTGAATTCATCTTTTAAATGCGTGCTTTTAGGATTTCCTGTATGAATTTTGTATTTACTTGTTTATGTTTTCTAAATATAGTTTAAGTACGTAATTGTATCTAATTAGATTTTGTAGACTTTGATACTGTGAGACAATGATCCTACCAGGTCAATATAATGAAATAGTTATTCGATATAAAATTTCTTTAAAACTTCAGACTGTAGAACTCACTGCAATATGTTCATATTTGCATTTACATGTTAACATGCTCCCGTTGACGGGAATTTGTTAACCTTCATAATCATAGTATTATTTTACCATATCATCCATTATTTGTTCTTAGTTTTATCTATATATTTTAGCATAATTTACAATAACTGACCATTTCATTTCCATCTGTTTTCGCGAACAATAAGACGAATTGATGTGTCGACGTTCCGTTAAACAACATTCATTCATTCCTTTCACATGTTCTAAGTGTTAAAACAAAGAACACATTTTTTCCTACAGAACTGGCTGGGCGCCTTCTTTTTTCGTGCATTGCCGCAGTCATTTATCTGTTTTTATTTGTGTAACATTTCACTTCGTGTCCATGCAATATTAAGCATTCCACATCCTTTAGCATGCGAAACCACATCGTTGTTTTTATACCTGTCATACTGCTTATCTGCGTTTTAAAAGTATGTTGCAGAACTGACATAATTTATTTTAAAATTAAGCCTTAGACTTTGTTTTAATTGAATAATATTACTCAAACTAATCAATTTATATAGAATCATTGAACATGATTGACCTATGACGAGTATATACAGCTTTACCATGACTGAAGATCACTGCTCTTATTGATCATGAATATTTCTGAATGGGCTTTATTTCCCTACTTCATCAGTAAGACTGTATTAACAACCAGCAATGGTTAATAGGAAAATATTTTCTCTACTCCATCTCCTGTATCAACAACTGTATTTGCTCGATGAATCTCAATTTTAATTAGCCGATATACTAATAAATGAGCATCGCTGCCAATACATAGTTTATTGTTTATTGAATTGATCATATTGTTTAAGGTCTGACATGTAAACATCGTGGTACGCCTGGTAAATAATGATAGTATCAAGGGCATGCCTGGTTATTGGTTTCCTCTGTTTTTCTATTCAATTCTCCTATGATATTTCTATGCCACCCACCGTATTGAAGGTCGCTGATCGTTGGTTCTTTAATATAGTGGAGCTACAATGGTTAGGGAAATTCTCAAGGGCAAGTGTTGTTTATTACGCTTATTTGGTCACATGCTTGAATTCACTGAGGCTAGATTTCTTAAACAAAACAACACTGAGTGCGGGTACCGCTTGCTTAAATTAGACATATATCACTGCGTGTCCTTTATGTGTATTAGTGTTAACCAATCGTTCTTATATACAAAAAAGGAAATATATAATTCAACTACATGTAACATGCATACAAGCACTTGAAACCGTAAGTACTCATTTTATACCCACATTTCGGTATTATATATTTATTTCTGCTAACTAATATTTTTAAGGTTTTGTGTCTGTGTTAAATCTTTACTTACTGCTGTTGTATGTGATGAGGGCGTTCTGTCAGCAATAAAATTTAAGTAAAGTTCAAATGCGTTGAAATAAATTTAAAATAAATACTTCAACATCAAGCGTCCCTTCTGCTAAGTTCACTGGTTATTATCTGTTATTTCCTCACCGAAGAAGAAATATAGATATAAAAATCGAACAGGAAAAGTTGAATTCAAAGACGACAGTCAATCACAAACACTCAAAGAACAATTTTAAAGATGAATAAAAGGCCAAAAAAGACATCATAAACACAAAAGGGTTGACAATAGGGCGACCGCCTTGGAATGGTCAGTGGCAAAAAAGGCCGCTGGTGGTTAAAACCAGGTTCCAGGTTGCACCAAAACCTCACGCTTACCCTACTGTCATCCCAATAAAACGGGACAGTGTAAATAAAGAAATCCCCGCAATGAACTATTCTCTAACCAACAAGGCAGCATTAATAGGCAATATAAGTAAAACACAAAAATGCTTATGTATATATAAATACAAAACAACAATAGCCTAGAAAGCCACTAAGAAGGTACTCAATAGCATGGCAGAAGCAACAAGAGAACAAACAATTGAAGGCACGACAAAACAAGATTGCAGACAAACATCAAACGTCATCGTCCTTTTGGGATTTTGGTAAACGTCATCAAAGGGTCCGCAGCCTGTCCGGTCATCGCACAATTACAGAGGAAAGCATAGTGGCGAACTGACTGTAAATGGGTCCACCACCAAGCATGCAGTGCGTTGCAAAATGATAGGGTCATAACTTCTTTTGATAAACCTTTTAACAAGTTTAACAAAGATAGTATGAAAGTGATCATGATCAAGGATCTTACAAAGATTGTAAATCACGTCACCATAGATGTCAGATTGTGACCGTCCTTATAGCAGAAGAGTTCTTTAATTACTTTTATATTTAAAAAGAAGATCAGAGTACGATAATACAATTTTGCAAAGGTTTTACGAAGTAGCCCTGATGGAGTAGTTTTTTAGTTATACAAAGGTTACGAATAGTAAAGTCCTCAACCCGAGTACAAGCTCTAAAAAAGCGAATAATAAAAAGAAAGATATAAAAATCGGACATGGAAAGTAGCATTCAATGACGACAGTCAACCACAAAACACAAAAACCAACACGCAAACAGACAAACGAGAAGGCAAAAGTAATAAAAAATGCAAACGACATCAGAAACACAAAAGGGCTGACAATAGGACTTCCGCCTTGGAACGGCCAGTGGCCATTTTTGGTTTAAACCAGGTTCTAGGGTGCACCAAACCTCACACTTACCCTATTTCATCCCAATTAAACGAGACAGTGTAAATAAAGAAATCCCCGCCATGAAATATTCTCTAACCAACAAGGCAGCGTTAAAAGGCAATATAAGTAAAACACCTAGATGCTCGTGTATATATAAATACAACAAAAAAAGTCTAGAAAGCCACAGTGAAGGTACTCGATGACTTGGCAGAAGCCAGAGCAACAAAAGAATAAACCATTGAGGGCACGACAAGACAAGACCGCGGACAAACATCCAACGCCACCGTCCTAATGGGCTTTAGGTAGGCATCATCATAGGGTCCACAGCCTGTCCGGTCATCGTACAATTAAAGAGAAAAGAGTAGAGTCGAACTGTAAAAGGGTCCACCGCCAAGCATGCAGTACGTTGCAAATGATAGGGTGATAACCTCTTTTGATAAACCTTTTAACAAGTTTAGCAAAGACAGTATGAAAGTGATCATGACCAAGAATCTTACGAAGTTTGTAAATCACATCACCATTGAAGTCAGGTTGTGAATAAATGACCTCATAAGAAGTTGCTCGGGGAACATCCCCATCTAAATGGGGATAATTAACAATATTAAAATTAAAATCGAGAAATAAAGTGTTAGTATCAGAACTATTAGCTTTGTTAAGTTGAAGTTCTTTAGGGTATATATTATTAACCATAGTAGAAAAGAAAGGGTTGTCAATGTTCAATATGACATTTAGATACCGATAGGTGTCATTAAAGGCTTCAACACTAATTTTAAGCAATGGCAAACGTTCTAACTACAATTGATATGGTACTAATTGATATTAATTGGATGAAATACAATAAACATAATGTTTGCAAATGTTTCCTTACAGACATATTTCATTATCACATGCCGGTTTTATTTTATTAATGCAAATAAGTGCATTGTTTATTGTTTTATTTCATGTGTATTAACTGTGGTGAAATTCTGCCTATGGGAAACAATTATTATTGTAACACTTTCAGTCGCAAGGATTTTTTATAGAGCACATGGACTCATACATTTGTCAAACAGGGAATGTGAACCCATGTCAAATGTCTAAAACGCTCCTATTGAGTTATTATCTTTATTTTTATTTGTTAAAGTAAAACAGGCTTCGTCATTGTATTATTTACGGAATATCCTTGAAGCGTTTCACTAGTTTATTCTAGAATGGGTGTCGTAAAATGCATAGTTACTCGATTTAAGAAGACATTTTTTTCCATTTTTACATGAGTACAGTTGAATTGATTCGAGGTTTGCATACACTTATTCAATAAAACGATTCTGATGCTTTACATTGATATAATGTGTTCAATATATTGTTTACGAAACATTTATGTCAAGTGTGAGAAACGCAGTCATAATAATCGCTTTAACAAATCAAAACAAAATTAATGATCATCTGTAGCTTCTATCTTCATCTATTTGTCTGTTTGTTGGTTGTACATTCTGCAAAACAAAATTGTATGATGTTGGTAATTAACCTTTAGTGATATACTTGAATCGACAAACAACGAGTTCCTGTTCACAATGACACTGACATCGCTAACTAGCAAATTATAAGCTGTTTACTCTGTTCTGTGAAAGCTGCAATTTCTGTTCGACTTTTACACTTAACTGTATTAAAAGAAGTCATGCTTTAGAGCAACGTCTGTTAATTATCAGTTGATAGAACATGATTGGTAGTTCTTGGAGATTGTCATGCAGTGTCGTAAAGTAGACTATAACTCTTCATATACGGGAAAGCTTGTATTAAAACACAGTGCCAATGAAAGACTATATACATATATATTATAATTGTCATTCCTATAAAACTAGACAGCGTAAATAACGAAATCCCCGCCAGACTATTATCTAACAAACAAGGCACCATTTATAGGCAATGTAAGTATAACACATCGATGATCATGAATATATGAATATAAAATGCACAGTAAAAACACTCAGTGGCTGTGCAGAAGCTAGAGCAACACGAGAACAGATCATTAAGGGCGAGGCAAGACTAGAGTGAGCCGCAATAAGTACTAGTGATGGCGAGCTTTGCAAACTACGGATATGTTATAGTTATGTAGATGTTCTCAGTCTATATATGTAACTGTCTATGTCTAGTCTTTCGACAGTCGCATAAATGACCGTTACTACATTGTATTACCGTTGTTCACGAGAAATCATTAAAACTGTCTGTCACTAAGGGCTTCATTAACTACCAAAGAATTTTCTGCACTTGTCCGTCATCAAATGAAACAGAATATCAACTGAGATCAGTAGCTTCATTATAAGTTGTACCAGTGAATATTGCCAATCGATGTTAATTAATGGTGTGTTGCATGTTATCAGTTAAATTGGAATCACTTCATTTACAGTCGTCCATGATTCTGTACAATTCTCCAGTTGTTCGTTGATCTGTATCTGTTTGATAATTGATAATTGCTAGTGTTTCTGGAAAATAACTGACAATAATTTCTTCACATTTGTTGATGCTTCCTGATTTGTTTTATATTAATGTTTCAAGAAGCGTTAAACGAAGGGTAAATATCGGATTTTGGAAGCGGTAATGTGGAATTCAGATCACTTGTATTTACATAACCTTGCCATTCTTCAGCGTATTATTTTGCGAGATGACATATTCAGAGCATCTAGGTGTTTTACTTATATTGCCTTTCAACGCTGCCTTGTTGGTTAGAGAATATTTCATGGCGGGGATTACTTTATTTACACTGTCCCGTTTCATTGGGATGACACTAGGGTGAGTGTGAGGTTTGGTGCACCTAGAACCTGGTTTAAAGGCGGAAGCCCTATTGTCGACCCTTTTGTGTTTGTGATGTCGTTTGCATTTTTTATTACTTTTGCCTTCTCGTGTGTCATTTGCGTTTGTTTTTGTGTTTTATGGTTGACTGTAGTCATTGAATGCTATTTTTCCTATCCGATTCTTATATCTTTCTTTTTTTGTGGATGACTGTGTTCTGTGAATAATGCATGTCCTGTTTGTCTTTTCAGTGAACTTTTGTATGATGCATTAAATCCAGGTATGAAATTAACAAAATAATTTCACTTAAAACTAAATGTATGGATAAATTCAATAATGACTGGAGCATTATACATGCTCTAATAACCTGAAAACACTTACATATGATACAAAATCTAATGAAACAGAAATTACGTGCTCTGAATACATCAAACCAGTCGAGCGTGCGAATCCTTATCTCATGTGACCTCACCTAAATCCTAATCCTTTTTCCGCCTTCTCCGTTAGTCCCAAAGCGACTCAAAGTAACCGCTTTTATTATATACCTATCAATAACTACATACATAGTAACTTTATTGTCTTACAGTGGTATACAAAAACCTGTATCACCTCTAGAGATTTTCTGACTCCGTATCGGTATGCTACTAAAAACAGATTCCGTATCACTATCCTACTTAAAATAGAACAGGGAAATTCCTAAAAATGCACGCATTTACATCCATTTGCACAAGAGCGTCAAGACGACGTTACGTCAAACAAACAAAACAAGTACGTCGCACCAATGAACTTTAACTTGTAAGCTGTAGCTACACCCCAAATATATTAAGATACGCCCATTTTCCTTCTACGCGTTATTGCAAATAAGCCATGAAACATTTATAAATCTTCTTTATTGCATGCATATGCAACAGAAATGTACATATTTTTAGTTTTTAATAATATGTAGGAGGTATACATGTATATCATAGGCAAATGCCAGATCAAGGATCATTAAATAGATCATTAATAGATCTGTCATTTACCTACTCGAGGTGATACAAACGTCCAGAACACGTTTCTCTAGTAATAATCCTATTTTATTTAGTATAGTTAATGATCATAATTATGCAACATTAAAGAAATAATATTGTTGGGAATATTATTGAATCTTAGAATACAAGTGTAGTACGATTCGGATTGATTGAGTGATGATGTTTTGAGTGTGTGATATATACCTGTGTATAATTATGTGGTATTCACTTATTATAATGATTTTGTACAGTATGCGGTGGGATGAAGCCGACCTACAACACACTTATTGACGAGGAAATAAATGGGTCACCTTTATGAGACTGAAAAAACAACAACACACTTTTGTATGATTTGTTGTACATAATACTTTGAATCGATACCACTATACCGTATATTTGCAGAAAACGTATTCAGTCCTCTGAATGTATCATGTAAGTATGCTTGCATGGAACGTAGTATGGCATAGCAGATACAGTATAAAGGGCAATCTCCACGCAGAGTTATCGTTCCTTGCACTCACATATATCTCTGCTAACTACTAAATTACAAGATTTTGGAAAAAAACTGTTAAATTGGAATATGTTTACCTGAAACTTATTTATTTCTTGTAAATATAATTTTCAGAATATCTGCAAATTAGATGTTGCAAGATTTGAAATAATGCATGAAAACAATTTAGTTTTAATCGGGAAAATTTTACCACAAAAATAATACGTCCTTAGGTCTCCTCAATCGAAACATTTCAAACCGAAGCTCGATAGCAGAAAATTTCTAAAAAAAATAACTCATACAGTTTTTCTTTGAAAATATTGAATATAGGTCTATATTTATATTTGCGGATCACGCAAAAGGATTTATTATAAACATCGTCATAACCTTTTTGAATAATCACGTGACCTAACCGTTCGCCCTCCTTTCTTTGACGTTGACATAGAGATTGGATAAAGGGAAAGAGTCTGGCAATGATTGGTTTTCAAACTCACTGGCTATAAGGACTATTGACGTTTTTTATGTGATAATTTAAACAAAATATCGCATTATTTCGCATGCAAAAATACATAGATTTTTTACTTGTCTTACCACTTCCCTATGTTTTAAATGTATGTTGCAGAACTGACATAATTTACATTACAATTTAGCCTTACATTTTTTTTAATTGAATGTTATAACTCTTACTCATCACTCTATATATGCTGAACAAAAATGTTTAGCACGACATTTTAGGAGCGAAATATTAAACATATGAACATTTATATATTTATTGTTTATATTGGAAATGCTGGGCAAGGATTTGATTTTCAAAAAAAATCGTGTTATTTTATTTTTTCTAAGCGAAGTATCAGAGACACCCCACATATATTCAAAACAACTTATTCCATTATACAAACGTATTGCTTTGACCAAATTAACTGTTGAGCATTGACAATAATTGCCCATTCTGTCATTGTATTAAAAATGCTGACGTGTTCACAGAAGATTGTTATTCTCAAACAAAAACATTCCAAATTTCGTAATTTTAAAATGACCTCCCCTTTCATTGAAATGAGAACGATTTTCGATAGCTTATAAAAGTATGTTTCCATCATATTTGCTTTCTTTTTATCACCGATTGTGTTTACAAATGACTTTGTAGCATTATTTTGGTCATATCTATGTTATGATATCAGACCACGAACATACACGGCTCTGTATCTAGTCTATGGAACTAACATGCATTTTATGTGCTAAAATTATTTTTATCATCGATTTTGTTTATAAATGACTGTGTAACATTATTTGGGTCATATCTATGTCATGTTATCATTGACCCCGAACATGCACGGCTCTGTATTTAGTCTATGGAACTAACATGTATTTTATGTGTTAAATGTATTTTGCTCAGTATAGAAGGACTGAATTATTTACCTACGGCGAGTATATACAGCTTTACCAAGATTGATGATCACTGCTATTATTTATCAGTGACTATTTTAGAAACGATGTTTTTTGCAAAAAAAATGCATCACTCTACTTCATCAGTAATAATGCACTCACAACGAAGCGGTTAATTGGAAAATAGTTTCTCTATTCGATTACCTGTATTAGCAACTGTATTAGCACGATTAATCTCAATTGCATTTAGCCGATCGATAAATCTCAATTGCATTTAGCCTATTTACTTATTAATCGGCAATATTGATTAAAGTCGGACTTGTCACCAATACAAGTAGTGGATGAGACACAATTTCTTGGTCTTATTTTCGACCGTAAATTAACGTTTATACCACACCTTAAATACTCGAAAGCCAAGTGCCTTAAAGCTCCTAATTTACTTAAAGTATTTACACTGTTCCGTTTTATTGGGTTGACAGTAGGGTAAGTGTGAGGTTTGGTGCACCCTAAAACCTGGTTTAAACCCAGGCGGCCTTTTTTTGCCACTGACCGTTCCAAGGCGGTAGCCCTATTGTCAACCCTTTTGTGTTTGTGATGTCTTATTTGACCTTTTATTCATCTTTCAATTTGTTCTTTGTTTCTGTGTGTTTGTGGTTGATTGTCGTCCTTGAATGCCGCTTTTCCTGTTCGATTCTTATATCTGTATTGAAAATATCGTGGTAGCCTGGCGTCTTGTAAATAAGGCAATTAGCAAGTGTTTGCCTTGTTATTGGGTTCATCCGTTTTTCTATTCAATCCTCTTCAATATTTATATGCCAACCACCATAACGAACTTTGTGAAATAGACTTGATGGTCGTTTGTTCTTTTTATAGTGGAGCTATTCTAAGAGTATTAGAAACTCGATTCTGATAGTTCTGGAAATTCTGAAAGGCTAGTGTTGTTTATGACACTTTTATTTGGTCACTGATATAATTGCTTCAGGCTCGATTTGATAAACACTTGATAAACATAACAACATTAAGTACGTGTACCATTTGCTCTAACCAGGGTGACTATACCACATGACTTATGACGTCATTATTGCTAATTCTTGAAGAAAAAAAGTGAAAACATTCGCCCACATTGAAAGCTTCAGAAAGCGATAAGATTTTTATTTCCTAACCATTTTCTACCAAAGAAAGCGCATTCGAACGAAAAAAATGTACACTACCCTCGACTGATATTATTTTTTTTGTGAAAGTTGGTACTTTCTGAAAATGCACCAGAACAAATTGCTAATCCATGAAGCGTACTTTAATTTTGCGCATATTATGAACAAAATACATGCCAGAGATATATTAATAAACAGATAGGAAACTTCCTATCTTAACCAATGAAGTAACCAAAAAATCACTTGGCACCTTAACTTTTCCTTCTATCTCCTCTCTCAATTATTCACTGATTTTGATGAGAATACATTCAAACGATTCATAGTGAATAGCAAAATGGTAATAATTGATGTTTATTTTGAAAGTAAGAAATTGTATAAAAAGATGTTTAAAGTTAAAAATGTCATCATTTTTCGCTTTTCTCTTGAAAATCAAGGTTTTGACATAATCAAAGTTTCCGCCAAACTCCTTTTTTGCTCTAAATATAAGAGAAAGAAAAATACTATCATTGGAAAGAAAATTAAATTTGTGATTGTATTTGGCATGAATGAAATTTGCATCTATAAAACTCTTCATAATAATTTTTAAGTGTGTTTAAAGTTGGGAAATAATTTGTTAAATTTTCGCACTGTGCCACCTGTTTAGATAATTTTCGTATTGTCCAATCTGTTTGTTATTAGGTCTGTGTACATGCATATACCCCGTTTTTATCAATATTATTTCACATCAGGTAAGCGAAAGGGTTTTGTGTCAAAGAACCAGTTCTTAAGAATTAATGCATTTTTAAATTATGCTAATCCGTGAAATCGATTATTTTATGCTAAACCGTGAAGTCCTTTGTGTTGTCAATTATCTAAAACTTTATAAAACCTATGCTTTTATCGCTATTTTGTTCATCGTCAGACTTTGTCCGTCGCTGTTGTCTTCCGTCGTCATCGTAACATCTGAAACCACTGGGCGAAATTGCATAAGACTTCACAGGAACGATTTCTGGGTGGTTATCTCTCAATGTTATTCAAAATCTGGCAATCAACCCAGAACTCGGGTTGGCATGCCAACAGAAGGAAAATATAGGAAGGTGGGATATAGTCCTGCATTTTTTTTATTCCAGAAAAGTCCATTATAAACCCTTACTAAACACAGGGCTTTATATATGACGGGGATATGACACGGAAGTACAAAAACGCTGTATTCAACAGAAAAAACTTGTCGTGCAGGTAAGTTTTTACGCTGCATTTATCGATTTTTACTACGCTTATCGTGGCGGTTTGCGTAAGATGCATGGTTAGAAAGCCAAATAAATAACCTTTCTATTGATTGATGTTATTTCGAACAATTTCTTCAAAGGTTAAATGACCGAGGAGAATCTCGAGTCGGTAAACAATATAAAAGCGTGGCCGCAATCATCAAGCGTTCTTTGTTTTCAGTCTAGATAATGTTTGTGACGATAACAATACATTTAAAAGATGTATTAAGTGAGCAAAATTAAATTATCTCTTTTAACTTTTCTGTAGATGTTTGTTAACAACAACTGGTATAACCTCGACTGCATTGTGTGAGCAATTAAGAATCGTGTGATTAATGTATTCTATTGGCATATCGATTGAGTAATTAACAAACACACATGTATCAATAAAAAAAAGTAAGACCGGCAAACATGGTAATGATAATTCGAACAACACATTATTAGTGTTTGTTTGTTTTCTTCTCGGTTTTAAAGTCGGCTGATTTAGTCTTTTTAACCAGCTAAATTGTTGATAAAATCTAATTTCAGTGATTATAAAATGCTCTCATTTCCAAGTTAGTTGCTGCAAAACGTAATTGTAAGTATCCTTTTCACGATGTGCCCGGGTTGTTCGTGTTTTTAGCACATTTTAATGGCTTTATTTTGTGTTTTGTTCTCAAACCAGGATGTGTGAAATTGCGATGAAAAAAAGATGACCGACATTCGTGCAGGTTCTTTTTTTATACGTCTTTCACGCTTTTTGAATATTTGTCGATCTTTGTTTATCGTACAAAACATATGCAATTTGTGTTTGGTGTAGTTTTTAAGTGGGTTATGATTTTGATCTGAACAATATATATATATATATTTAACTTAGCATTTTGAACGTGTTTTTTTCTCTCTCCTGAATTAGCAATTAAACCGTACCTGTTGATGATTGCAAGTAATAACATACATATTGAAATTGTGTTTAGGGTAGTTTTTAAGTGGGTAAGTTGCTAAAATCAAAGTCATAATAACCCACTTAAAAACTACTATAAACACAATTTCAATATGTATGTTATTCCATGCAATCATCAACAGGTACTGTGTACGTGAGAAAAAAAGTTTACCCTTTCAAAAAATATATATGTTGATCCAAGAGAATTTTTTTTTTCAAAATGGCCAAGTTAAAAAATGTTTTTGTTAAAACCAGTCATAATCCATTTAAAAACTACCCTAAACACAATTTCAATCAGTCTGTTATTACTTGCAAGCATCAACAGGTACGGTTTAACTGAGAGAAAAAGGTTACCGTTTCATAAAATATACATGTTGATCCAATAGAATTATATTTTTCAAAATGGCCAAGTTAAACAAATATTTTTTGTTAAAATCAAAGTCATAATCCACTTAAAAACTACCCTGAACACAATTTCAATATGTCTGTTATTACATGCAATCATCATAAGGTACTGTGTAAGTGAGAAAAAAGTTTACCCTTCCATAAAATATACATGTTGATTCAAGATCTTTTTTTTTTTTTTTTTTTCAAAATGGCGAAGTTAAAATCATTTATGCTAAAATCAAAACCATAATCCACTTAAAAACTACATTAAACATAATTTCAATATGTATGTTATTACTTGCAATCATCAACAGGCACGGTTTAATTGAGAAAAAACAGTTTACCCTTCCATTCAAAATGGCCAAGCTAAAAAAATAAATATTTGTTGAAATCAAAGTCATAACCCACTTAAAACTACACCAAACACAAATTGCATATGATTTGAATGATAAACAAAGATCGACAAATATATACAAGTTGAACAAGTTTATTATCAAAATTCCATTAGGCAAATAGCATATGACTGACAGTCAAAATATACATTATTCACAACTAATTAATTTTACAAATGCACTATATCATTATTTGTTATGATAACATTATATATATATTTTGTTAATAATAATTCCTTTCATTTGCGTGGAGAAGGCTTTTTTAGCCATTACAGTTGTACACAAAATACAGGTCAGATTTGCTCAATTTAAACACGTAGTTATTACCAACAGACAAGTTTGTGAATTAAATCAATTATTTGCAAACAAACATTCATTTCGTTTATTAAAATATTTGTAAACAAAAATAGTCACGTTTAGGTTATTTATTTGGCATTCTAACCATGCATCTTATTTAAATATTTATTTAACAATAAATGTTTGATGACCAAAACAATAAACACACGGTAATGTGCGTAAACGCTTTAAGAAAAGAAAAAAAAAGAGATATATTTCCTTTCCAACTCGAGATTTTACCTATTTATTTAACCGTTATTTGGAATAAAAGTACACCATTACAAAGGTTATTTATTTGGCTTTCTGGCAATGTAAACTATATAAAAAAAAAATCAGTAAAACATGTATATATAATGTCTGTTTGCAATGTAGATGGGTGTGCCGTACATCGAGGCCTCTCGCATACCGCCACGATAAGCGTAGTAAAATCGATAAATGCATCGTATAATCTATAAACTTACCTGGACGACAAGTGTTTTCAGTTGAATACAGCGTTTGTACTGGCGTGTCATATCCCCGTCATATATAAAGAAAGATAAAAATATCGGACAGGGAAGGCAGCATTCAAGGACGACAGTCAACTACAAAACACAAAAACAAACACGCAAACAGACAAACGAGAAGGCAAAAGTAATAAAACATGCAAACGACATCACAAACACAAAAGGGTTGACAATAGGGCTACCGCCTAGGAACGGTCAGTGGCAACAAAGGCCACTGGGGGTTTAAACCGGTTCTAGGGTTCACCAAACCTCACACCTACCCTACTGTCATCCCATTAAACAGGACAGTGTAAATAAAGAAATCCCCGCCATGATATAATCTCTAACCAACAAGGCAGCATCAATAGGCAATATAAGTAAAACACAAATATGCTCGTGTAAATATAATACAAAAAAAACAATAGCCTAGAAAGCCACAATGAAGGTACTCAATGACTTGGCAGAAGCCAGAGCAACAAGAGAACAGGAAAGATCATAGACAAACATCAAACGCCACCGTCCCAATGGGCTTTAGGTAGGCGTCATCATAGGGTCCACAGCCTGTCCGGTCATCGTACAGTTAAAGAGGAAAGCATAGTGGCGAACTGTAAAAGGGTCCACCACCAAGCATGCAGTACGTTGCAAAATGATAGGGTCATAACCTCTTTTGATAAACTTTTTAACAAGTTTAACAAAGATAGTATGAAAGTGATCATGACCAAGAATCTTATAAATCACATCACCATAGAAGTCAGGTTGTGATAGTCCTTGTCGCAGAAGAGTCCTTAGATTACTTTTATATTTGGAAAGAAGATCAGGGTTACGATAATAAAATTTTGCAAAGGTTTTACGAAGTTTATGGTAACGGTAACCCTGACTGAGTAGCTTTTTAGTTATACAAAGATTACGAATATTAAAGTCCTCAACTCGAGTACAAGCTCTTTAAAAACTAATAAGTTGTGACATTTATACCCCATAAAAACATCCCATAAAGCCCTGTGTTTAGTAAGGGTTTATAATGGACTTTTCTGGAATATACAACTGCAGGACTATATCCAACCTTCCTATATTTTCCTTCTGTTGGCATGACAACGCGAATTCTGGTTGATTGCCAGATTTAGACATTTAGAGATAACCACCCAGAAATCGTTCCTGTAAAGTCTTATGCAATATCGCCCAGTGGTTTCAGAGATGTTGTTTAAATGTTTACGATGACGACGGAAGACAACAGCGACGGACGAAGTCTGAAGACGGACAAAATGGCGATAAAAACATAGGTTTTATAAAGTTTTTGATAATTGACAACACAAAGGACTTCACGGTTTAGCATAAAATAATCGACTTCACGGATTAGCATAATTTAAAAATGCATTAATTCTTGCGAACTGGTTCTTTGACACAAAACCCTTTCGCTTACCTGATGTGAAATAATATTGTGGAAGTTTTCGTGAGAAAAACGGGGTATATGCATGTATTTTGTTCATAGTATGCGCAAAATTAAAGTACGCTCCATGGATTAGCAATTTGTTCTGGTGCATTTTCAGAAAGTACCAACTTTCACAAAAAAATAATATCAGTCGAGGGTAGCTTACATTTTTTTGCGTCCGAATGCGCTTTCTTTGGTAGAAAATGGTTAGAAATAAAAATCTTATCGCACTCTGAAGCTTTCAATGTGGGCGAATGTTTACAATTTCTTTCTTCAAGAATTAACAATAATGACGTCATAGGTCATGTGGTATAGTCACCCTGCTGACTAGACATACTGTGTAAAGATGTGTGCTCTTTATTTGTAATAGTCTTAACCAATCATTCTTGTACACACATTGATACCAGTAATTCCACTTCATAAAACATTCATACAAGCACTTGGCACCGCAATTACTGATTTTATAAACACATTTCTGTATTTTATATTTATTTTAGCAACACAAGAGTTTTATTGAGTTATGTGCATGGCAATGATTTGCGTTTTGTTATTTTATGTGATGAGGCTGTTACTTCAGCAATAACTCTTAAGTGAATAGCAAACATTAAAGAAAAAGGCATTAACATTAAGCATGCTTTCTGTAACGTTCCCTGATTATTAAATGTTATTACATCACCAAAGAAGAACACTAAATTAATCAACGGCATATGTTCTAACCATTAGTATTACGGTAATTAATTGTAATTGTGTGAAATGCCATAAATATAATTTTAGGGAATGTTTTATCACGTACCATTTTTATTTTATTCATATAAATAAGTGCATGGTTTATTGTTTAATTGCATTTGTGTTAACTGTGGTGAAATGCTGTCTATGGGAAACATGAAGTATTGTAACATCTTTAGTAGTATGGATTATTTACAAGGCACATGGACACACACTTCACCTTTCAGACAAAGAATATGAACCCTTGTCGAATGTCAAGAATTACAAAATTAGTATGCTAGAGTATTTACATTTTAAAGAAACAATGGCATTTTGTTATTTAGCGAATATTCCTGAAGCGTTCCAAAAAAAATTCTAAAGATGATGTTGATGGGTTAACAATAAAAAAAAACATAGATTGAAGCATAACACATTAAAACAATGTTGTCGGAAGAATCAGTAAATTACGTCAAAAATACATATCTTCGGATTTCACAATTGTGAATACGAGGTGTTTTTAAAACTAGTCCATTTAACTAGTTTACTAGACCATTTCTTTAACGAGATTGCTTTTAAATGATTTTATCACATAAAATGTGGTGTGGGAGTGTAATAACACCATTCAATATTTTCGATATTCCACTAGTGGTATATAGCATAACGTTAATGACGTCATGGACGTCACGTTAATGTACGTTTTCTGACGTAATGTGCCGTTATAAGTTACGTAATAAATGGAATCTAACATTCGTTCTCATTCATTATTGAATTTATTAAACTCGTTAGCAAAAATGATATAATGCTCGACAAGAGCCTCGCATTATATCATTTTGCCAACTCGTTTAATAAATTCAATAATGAATGAGTACTCATGTAAGATCCTCTATATATACTATAAACTCAAGGACAGCTATTATTAATGTTACAGTTATTAATGGGGTGTATGTTCCTTTGCCGGTATACCATTACATTAAGAATCTCAATTTACTTGTACATATTTAACATTTGGAACATGACATATCAAAACCTATACTTACATAATCTAGAAAAGTATATTGGATTTGTTGTTGTTTTATTTTAAATAACAAACTGTTACAATGCCGCGTTGACAATAGAATATAATTGTTAACTTAATGTCTTTAAGGCAACATTCCTTGGTTAGGAAATGTCCACTTCTGCATGTGAGCGTTGAATTGGTTCGAGATTCTCGTACACTAATTCAGATCTATCAATTGTGCTGCTTTAACTTGTTATAGTTCGTTCATTAAATTGTATACGAAACATTTACAAAAAGGGTCAGAAACATTGTCATAATAAGTTAAAAGACCAAACTAATCGAAAACCTGGAGCTTCTATCTGCATCTATTTGTCTTTGTGGTGACTGTACAGTTTGCAAAATTGTTTATGATGTAGTTTTTGTTTCATTCTTTAATTTAGCAATATTTGTTCACTGTATAAACAACACATTCTTAGAATTAAACTTTCAGAGATAAGTTCGAACCAGCAACCAACATGTTCCAGATAACAGTGACGCTGGCAGGCATAGCTAACTAGCAAATTATAAGCTTATTAAAAGACGACGTGCTTTAGAGCAAAGAATATTCATTATCATTTCCTTTCTCCGGAGTACCAATGTTATACTCTGGATACACTTGTCATCTAGGTGATGGACAAGATGGATAGTTCTTGGAGATTGTCACAGAATGTCATACAAAAGAATGTGTACGGCTTTATTGATATTCGTGAAATGCTGTAGTACAGTTCTACAATATAATAGACATGCATTTAAACTGCATCTTCATTTAAAGATTACCTAAATATGTTAAAGTGTTTACTCATTGAGATTTTGTATATTTTCATATATCTACAGATATACGTGTACACACGAATGGGGGAAAGAGGCATGTTACCTACTATACTACAGTAGTATCCAGCCGCCTAAACACACTCGGCTGAGATAGAAAAATAAAAGAATTAAATGAGTTACAAGATAGGACTGAGTTCGTCCTTGTTCCATAGTTGGACCCCACCTTGTCTCAAAAAGCATCTTTCCATCCATTTCCAGATTAACATATTAAATGTTAAATGTTACTTTGCATTATGGTCGTGTAAGTTGTATAGTTGAATGATGTAGGGTGTAACCCACCCCACCCCGACCCCTCCCCGAGTACTGAATACTCCTTAATTTGAGGTCTGAGTACTGAATACACCTTAGCACAAATTACATCATGTTTGGTTTAGAAATTTTAATAGGTGAATTTTCTTCTAGTCTATTTACACAACATCATCATTTTCTGCTGTCATACCTATACAAGATTAAATATCTAAAAAAAATTATCCAACAGGTCAGTAACATTACTAATAAAACGACGAATTAAACATTAATATGAAACTGTATATTTGTTACTTTTTGTCATTTTTCTTCTATTATATCGTATTTCCTATACAGATGTGTAGATATAGTACAGTACGGTGTTATACCCTCGATATGTAACTTAAATATTTAAATAAAAAATATTAACAAACAAGAAATGTCACTGTAAGATGCCTCCGAAGTGGTTTTGACCGACTTCTAAGTGACCTTGACCTTGGAGTCACGGACTTGGATTTTGTTGAGCACTTGTGCCAAGTTATTTTGAAAATCCGTCCACGAATGTGAGAGTTATTAACCGGACACGAAAGCACTTATTTTTTACCCTTAACCTCTAAGTGTGACCCTAACCTTGGATCCATGGACCTGGATTGTGCGCGCGACACGTTGTCGTGTTGTGGTGAGCACTTGTGCCAAGTTATTTGAAAATCCGTCCAGGAATGTCAGAGTTATTGACGGTACACGATTGACAGACGGCTAGACTGACGGGCCGACTGACGGTGCGATTACTATATGCCCCCCTCCCCGCCCCCACTCCCCCCCCCTCTTGGGGCATAACATACTAAAGATAAGATAATTATTGACTGCAAAACGACTAATCATGGAATGAAAACAATCAAACACTTATATGTAAAAGCACATGCAGTTCTGTTCATGCAATCCCGGAACGTTAAAGCTTAATTACAAAGTCACTTAATATTTTTGAATGCCCCCACAGGGAGGCATACAGGGAGGCATATTGTAATCGCACCGTCCGTGTGTTCGTCCGTCCGAAATCGTGTCTCAGCCATGAGTAACATTTATAAATATGCCATTTTTGATTATTTGATCCAATACTTTATCAAACTTGGATTTTAGCGCGTAGGGAACTGGTCGGGCCTTAACTTATTTTGGGCTGCTTCCGTTCTTCAAATTTAGTTTTGCCTTAACACCCTTCATGTTTCCAAGCTCTGTATCAAAATCTTCTCTATATTTCATCTTTAATTTCTCAACTTGACTGTTTGCATCAGCAATAGTAATTGATTTGATATCTGCCCAGTTAAGTTTTAACTGTCTTACCCAATATCTACCAAACAAGGGGTTTCCTCCATTTTCAATAACATATAACGTCAATGTTTTTGTTTGCTCATATAGTTCCACTTTGCAGTTTATCACACCTAACGGTGAAATTACTTCCCCTGAATATGTCCTAAGAGTGAAATTTGTTTCCCAAGTTCCAAGTCCGGAAAATATTTTTCTTTATTTTTAAGTCCTTCTTCGAGATAACTTGTCTTCACTCAACAACGGGTATCTGTGCTCTCCTATACATGTAGGACATAAAGAATACAACCTGTCTACAGAATAGGCTGTTATATGCAAAATGTATTATTTGTTAAGTTTTGAATTTTGGAGAACAATAAGCAGTTACATACTTAGTTATGTCAATTGATCTATCTGTTTTTGTATGTTTCATGTTTATCTTTATTATACCTATTAACTGAGTTGTAAAATCAATAATGCATTTGATATTTCTATAGTGACTAATAAGTCTCATTAGGCAGGGTATTCACTATTGTTTTGTATATGTAATATTTTGAAACGTTGTTATTTGTCACTTTAATTTTCTAACTCCATTTTCAGCTCTACATCTTCAACCTTTCGTGCGACCCAAATAACTCCTCTGTCTTTTATTTCATCAAACTTATACTAGTCATCACTGCCTAAACCTAAATTGTGTACTTTAGATTTGACACTCTCTGATTTGTATGCTGGTTGAATGTGACCTATCTTCCACACTTGTAGCAAGTGGTTGTCCTAAAACGACATTCATCGGGATCATGGTTAAAGTTTGCACACCTATAACATTGTCTTTTATTGTCTTTTGGGTGAATGTTTGCAGATTTCTGAGGAGACTTTTTCATATTTTTGAGGAGGAGGTGGTTCATTTTTCTTTACCTTCATGTTATGCACAGGTTGTTGCTTACCCTGAAGTTCTACAACACCTTTAGATGCCGATTCCATCGCAGTTAAGTGATATCTCTAACGCTTTCTCGTATGTGAGGTCCTTTACTGAAAGAAGTTTATTCTGGATAGCCTCATTTCCCAGTCAGCAAACAAAACGCCACGCATTCTTTAAAGTGTCCCCAAATTCACAGTATTCTGATAATCGTCTGAGGTTTACATTAAACTATTTCATGGATTCATCTACTCTTTGGTCACGCTTGTGAAAGCGAAATCTTTCGGCAATTACAATTGGTTTAGGCGAGAAATGTGTCTTTAATAATTCACCCAAGGCATCATATGCTTTAGTAGATATACAGATCTTGTGATGTCATATCTTGTAACAATCGATAAGTGTCACCACCATCAATTATAGCAGGGCTGGTACATTTTTATCATCGCCAATTTCATTAATAATAATGTATTTGTCAAGTCTTCTTTGTAACTAGTCCACGATTCCGTACTGTCATCAAAACATTCTAATTTCCTATCTGACATGCCATTTTGTTCAGTAAGTCTTATAACCAATTTTACAGGTAATACTGTACTGCGACACCGGTAGAATTCCGCACGTTGCAGTCAATTGCAAAAAAATTGCGGAGAATTCTTAATTTATTGATTGTTTGTGCTTATCTTCAGCTAGACATGTAATTTATCTATCGATCTCTGACGTTAGTTTCATCCTCGTCGCCAAATATTACGTAGTACAGGCTGGAATTGCCTTACAACAAAACAACATCCTTCGTCTACAATACGTTTAATTTATATGCAAATGAATCACTAATATAGAGATATCATCATCATCATCTAGAACATGACAGTATCTACTTCAAGTGACATACTAATTTGGCATAACTGTAGATATAGTACAAAGCCAATTAAAAGATCATCGACGATTTCAAATTATAACATATCTACGTGTCGTGTGTTTTATTGTGATAATATTGCCAACAGCGAATACTTATGTTGGTGCGCATGTTTATTGTGTAAAACAATAAACCTAAAACTATTACCGCTGTATAAATAAACTTGAAATAACTTGACATATCAATAACAATTTTGGGCACAGAACAAAATCCGTACAGCTGCAAACACAAAAAAATATGTGATTACGGAAAATCAGGAGGCATCAAAATGCAAAGCATGCAGAAAATTGCTTGAGTGTGAAAACACATGCGCAGTTATGTAATAAAAGTATAGAAAGGTTTCGATACCAATGTATGTTGCGTAAACATGTCTTCTCTGATGAAGATTTATTGATTAGTTACTGAAAGACCAGTTTTAAATAGAAATTGCAGCGGAAACTGTAGTCTATGATTTTCTCATAATTCTATCTTTTTGTAAGCACCTTGTTTTAAGTTGTGTACATGTTAATGATAATCTATCTCTGCATTTGAAAAAGCTCCTTTGGAACTCGGTCGTATTTTAACTATGCATTAAACTGCAGAACATCATCAAAGTTCACCAATACATCACAAGCATTGATATAAGACGCAGAGTCGGGGCGAGAGAGAAGGGCACAATGCACACACATTACTTGACGTGGGGGCGGAGCCGTGGGCGGTGTAGAGTATGTTTCCTGCTGGTGTACTTTTACTGTAATTTATATTTCAAAGCAAATTAGTACACTCCATGCAGCAATATACCATTGTTAAATGTGATCAGTTTGTTCTTCATACGTGGTGTCACTGAGTGCCGTGGGTGTGTTCTTGGGCAAGACACTTTCCCTTAGCCTCGTCCGTCGGATGGGGACGTAAACCGGGCGGTCCCGTGTATCGGTCCATCCTCCGAGCACGTTAAAAGAACCATAGGAATATATTCGATAATAAGAGTAGGACAGGTTTCCGGATTCCTGTGTATCCTTCCCTCTCTCTGGGGCGGCTCTTAATAACCTATACTGTGTTGATGAGCCGTTAAACAACATTCAATTGTTCTTCATACAGTTACCCCTGTGTATCCCATGCTGCTGACAAGTCTGCTTCTATAAGACCCGTTCATCGATCTTCTTCAAAACGCAATTAATTTCATTGCTTACGCCAAACCAGTGTCTATGTTACCTCTCAAGACTAAAATGTAACTGCTTACATAATTATAGCCGTACAAATTAAACAAAAACATGCAAGACATAAAACAACTGGAGAATTTACGATTGCTATAGTCTTTGTGGGTTCGACGCCAAATAATTTAATTGCAATACGTCTGGTAATTAGGAGCAGGTAAATACGACAAACACAAATAAACACATTAAAATGAGAGAGGTGTAGCCGTGCGCTGCTGACATATTATTTCAACAAGAAATGCAGTAATATATCAAAGTGCTGAAGGCACTGAATGGCGGTGCTTTTTGTAAGTGTTTTAAATGGATGGGAAATGGAAGTGCTGTAAATGTAACTTCCATGTTTTTTTATCACATTCAGTGATGTTTCAGATGATTGATATTCATTACCAATTTCATATTTAAATATATTTTAGCTAACTCATATGAATTAGTTTCCGTAGATTTTTTTCTGAGCAAGCTCTTCAGCGAGCACTGACTGTTCTATTTTTATTAACATGATACACTTTCTATAAACACATACCGTCTGATTGTAGCACGATTATAACTCGAGTTATAACCTTTTAAACAGAGATAAAAGTTGACTTAGTGAAATTTTGATAAAATAGGTATGTATGACCTAAATAAATAATAAATTGCCTTTATTCTGAACATTGTTCTTATTTAGGGCATCAAATGATTAAGCGGCCGTTTGTTTACAAACACCGACTGATCGTCTGTCAAAATGCGAAGCGCTCTTGCGTATTAATACATACACTCTCTAAGGATTTACTTAGGAGAATATTTGTTAATTACACAAACACACAAGGACAATATTTGTTAATTGCACAGTAAGCGAACACACATCATCATTTTCTGTCAGTGATCACATAATATCGAATTTATTAAAGGCATGCATGAGAGACTCGACTTCTTCTAGCGTAGAGTTGCATAGCATAGTGTTGCATTGTGCTGTTAAGTTTGTCGCATTCCTAGCATTCCATTGAAAAGCCCCATTATACCTCTGACGGTGCTCAAGCACCGCCAAAAACGAAAGCCTGATTTTCGACGAAGAATATATACTGAAAGGAAAAGGAAACGCGACACGGGAATTTCCGCTACATATTGTATATACTGCACACTTAATTCCACATATATTCCAAGGAAATCCCATGCTGATTCGTAAAAAAAAGAAAAGTTGCAATTAGTTAGAGAAAGGACACTACTGTGATGGTGTAGACGTTTTAATCACAGTACACGTTGTAACAAGAAATTCATAAATGTTGAAGTTCCTCTTTGAAAAATTGAGCCAGTTCAGTACTGTATTTAACGTAAAGAGTTTGCAAAATTTTGCATCCTAAGTTTGGTCCTATGCTTGAGCCAAACGCGTACTCTGTCAATAATGAAACTTTGCAGGAATACTACTTGCTGTGTTACGTGTTGTTTTAGTCTTTTTTCCGAAAGAAAAGTTCTTACGTACGCACGTACCAATCGATTAATAGCAGAATATTGTACATACAATATATAGCGGAAATTCCCGTGTCGCGTTTCTTTTTCCTTTCAGTATATAATTGAACATACACTGTATGTATTTTACATAATCGTTTATCTAGAAGTGTAAATAAAACGTTGTAGGAGAATAATACAATTATATTGTTTTATAGGAGAAATAATAGTACATTCAGCGGGGTTTGAACTCGGGAACACTATGACGAGACAATTGTAATGCGCGAATAAAACTATGCATTTAGATATTCCCCCAACTGAGTCCTCCTACATAATCATACGTTTGTTATTTGTCACCAACAAATATCACACAACCCAGGTTCCTAGATACCTTAGCTAAACAGCATCTAACAGTAAATATCCTGGTCACAGAACCAATGAAAACTGATGAGGAAAATTTAGTACACTAACTCAGGACAGCTTAAACAGGTGAAGTGAACGTTATACCATTTGACCAGTAAAACTAGCTTTGCGGCGAGACAGTAGTAACTCGTTTATAAACGTATCCATTTACATATACTCCAAGTCTGTCATACTACAGACCTCCATCCTTTAACGTTTGATATGTGTCACCTAAACACATGACACAACCCAGCTTCCTAGTCACCTAAGCTAAACAGCATGCAATAGTAAATATGCTGGTCGCATCACCAATGTAAACGGACGAGGACAATAAGTTCACTCAGTAAGCCAGTAGTAACGCGCATATAAACCTATATATGTATTTACATATACACCAAATGAGCCCTTCTACAAAACATAAACATGCGCTGTTGAAACCATTTCCACATCAAAGCAAAACATGCCCTCGCCACATGCACACACAATTTGATGACATTGACATATGTGTACCATTCTGGTGCATTATGGATCCCATTCTTATGTTGCCTTCTATCCACATTCCCAGTTATCATCTGTACTTGCTAATATTTCAACTATACTTGTCAAAATTCCTATGTACCACCTGAGAGTATGTGAATAATTTTCTCATTGCTTGGTCACGCGTGATTGGAGATACGGTAGAACTGTAAAATAACGATTTTAAATTTAAATTTTAAAAACTCTGATAGCATGAACACATTTTAAAGCAATCGATACATTGAATTGAATTGAATTGGGTTTTTAAGGCGCAGCAACACATGGAAGGTTATTAGGCGCCTAACAGGAATGAACATGCCAGGCTCATCCTCCATGTACATTGAGATAAAATATGGAGAATGGGCATAAACCTTATCACCTGCAGAACAGCAGAGTTGCTGCAAATTATATTGTAGACACTCCATTTACGCTGGAGCCACGTTATAGTTTTTCTGCCACTGCTCTAGTGATATGAGCGAGATGGCACCTGAAACAATGCAGGGGTCATGATAAAGAACTTTAATGAGCATGAACAAAAAATGATCAAATGAACATGAATTTGGGTGGGGGGGGGGGGGGGGGGGGTTCTACCCGTTTGCCTTCCCCTCCAACGGGATCTGCAGTGGTCCTATTATTTGCCCAGTAACCAAACGGGGCCCCAGGAACAACACGGGGCTCAAGCCAGTACAATGTGTTAAGTATATTGTATCCAGCGAATATTGCAGAATTGACATTATTTGCATTTGGCTAATAACAGAACATGTTTCGCCGCTTCATCAGCAAGACTTTCAGAATGTGACGTATCGTATTTACGACAAAGGGTTAAACTGAAAAATAATTCCCCTATTGCTTCACCTGTATCAACAGTTTTATTTGCCCTATGAGTCTCAATTTCCATTAGCCGTTATATTAATAAACGAGCATCGCCTCCAATAAATATTTATTGTTTATGATATTGATCACGTTGTTTAAATTCTGACATGAAACCGGTCTGGTGCTCCATTATCCAGGTTCGCACAGCGTTGTGTTAATAATAAACTTAGCAAGTGTTTGCCTGATATTGGTTTCCTCTGCTTTCTATTTACTCTTCAATTTTCCAATGACACCCATCTTAGTTTACCGCTGTGAAACTGGATCGGTAGTCGTATGTTATTTGATATAATGGAGCTTTTATACACTTATTGGAATCTCGTTTCTAGATGTTCTGTCAGTTCTGAACGTCTCACACCACAATTGATTTTCCATAGGGTCCCATTGTAATGCACACAATGTACAGCATGTATTTTATGCTTAAAGTCTTCATTGATCCAATATCTGCAATTTAAAAAACAATTAACAAATATTTACCAGGTTGAAACATTTTAAATTTTATGTTTGCGTGACATCTATCAACATTTAGACAAAAATAAAACCTTTTGGTGATTAGACCCATGATGTGTAAAATGAGGCAGAATTAGCTAGAACTCTTATATCAACATGAATGTTTCTGTGATCTCTTCCTAAAATGCTGTAGATTTAGAACCTGGTAAAGATAAATCAATGTATCCTTTAAAATGTAAAAAAGCGGACTTATTTTTTTTATCTACCTCCTTCAATTGTAGGTTACGAGTATTCAGTGGAGATAATAGTGTTGTGAGTCCTGAAGGCTATTGATGTTGATTAAACATCTGAGGTACGAACACTAATACTGAACAATGGGTATCGTTTGTTTTAAAAGATTTATAACTAGTCTGTTTAAATTATTTCTTTTCTTCATGAATGCGTCTGTATTACAATGGATTTTAGTAATGCAGCATTGATTCATTCATACAGCACTTGGCTATAACGTTAGCGTTACTCGCTTTATTTTCGAAAATGTATGTTCACTATTGTACTGCATAAGTTTCCATTATCAACCCCAATTTAATGGCGTATTTTACAGGTGGTTAATTCAATTTAAAAAAATAAAAAAACACACCTTATGTTATTTGTTCTGTTGTTTTGCCATTTCCACACCGGATCAAGATGTTTATTCTTAATATGTAAGCGTTCAAGAAAATCGTAATGGTTTCCGTGTGGATCAATAATTACTTAGTTCAAGTGTTTGCTTTTGCATGCGCCTTCCACGAATGTGAAGCGGGCATATAGTGTTAACCTTGATCGTCCATCTGTCCATTCGTCTGGACATTCAAACTTTATACACACTATTCAATTAAAATATAGAAGACAGCAATATGTTTCAACCGTAGGTCAGTATGAATGCCCGTGACCTACTTGTTTACACTTTAAAATTTTAAATTCAAGTTGTATATTTTCAGACACCAAAAGCCCTAGAGCTTTCAAACTTCACACACGTTTACAACTATATGACAAGTCAATGTGAATGACCTTGGCCTACTTTTTTCCCACGTTTTGCTTAGGTTTTGCGCTTTGTTAATGTATAATAAAATGTTACATAGCAGTTTTTGGATTAAGGTCATTACTCAGATACCAAAAGCCATACAGTTGTTAAATTTCATAACACTTACACGTACAAGTACATGCCAGCTGCATGCTACTATCACAGAGAAGTTCAATACAAATGCTAATGGATTTCGCACACAACAAAAGCCATACATATTTCAACTTCAGTTAAGCTAACATCAAGCCCAATATAGGTGGCTTTGAAGTAGAATACCGCTTAAGCCGGTGCTATGGGCCGTGAGAGGTGTTGCTTCTTACATTTCTTCTCATGAACAGACTCAATAAACCCGAGTCTGCTGCTTTATTCTCCTAATTGTGTTTGTTGCTCCGAAAGGATCACCTTTATCAGTATTTATCTACATGACAGCAACATGTTCGTACTAAAAGGAGGTCAGTGAGGATGACATTGATATACTTACAAACTTTATTCATTTGGTTTGTTTTATGTGACAGATAGCTCTAAACGGTGAATTCGTGTCCCATGGACACATTTGCTAGTATTGTTTTAATCTGATGTGTTTGTGTCGGAGACGTTGCCTCCATAAGAGCCTTTCCTATTATTCATGTCTATTACATGATATCACGAATATAAGGAAGGTCATGAGTATAAACGTTTACTGTAGTTCGTGATAATCTCTAAAAGAAAATTAGAACACATTTATGTGAAGATGTTTATGTGAGGTTTGGTGCACCCTAGAACCTGGATTGAGGTATGTTTGAAGCGAAACATCTGTTTTCCATGACTATTGTTTAGACGGCTTTGTTATTGTGATAAGTGGAATCATATTTCAACAATCAAGTGAGTAAATCAGAATAATACCCTGCGACATATAGCAACAATACAACTGATTTCATATGTTTGCTGTAAGACGACTAGTTATGCATATAACTGCTGCGTGTTTTCAACACATTAGCATATCTTTAAAGTTCGCTAGTTATTATATTGATGTAGGCAAAACAATAGCGCGTTCGCTATTTATGTGTATGTCTTTTTTGCGGCGGATTTGTAACCGGAGGCCCCGGGTTCAATCCTCCGTGGTGCCACTGTGTTCCGTCGGTGTGTTCTTGGGCAAGACACTTTTCCTTAGCCTCGTCCGTCGGATGGGGACGTAAACCGGGCGGTCCCGTGTATCGGTCTATCCTCCGAGCACGTTAAAGAACCATAGGAATCTATTCTAATAAGAGTAGGGCAGGTTCCCGGATTCCTATGTATCCTTCCCCTCTCTCTGGGGCGGCTCTAAATA